>SDVV010007240.1:0-17909 GCA_016164225.1 Gammarus roeselii
AATAAACAAATGGGCCAGAACAATAAAAACCATTGTGTCAGTCGAACAATGAGAGAAAAACATGATTCCTTGGCCGGTTTCTTCAGCGCAGCACTGTCCATGGCACGATGACCCGGCCCGGGCTGCACAGCTCCGGTTCTGTTCCCTCTACGAAGGCTACGGGGCACTGTGCCGCTGCCAAGATCCTATTATTCCGGAGAGGCTAAGGAGAGCAGCGGTGAGAAATGGGGAGGGAGGATGGACAAAAAGGGACTATTCTTGCTCGTAGTTTGGACCCTTTATTCGGGAATGCATGCAAAGAGCAGCGGTGAGAAATGGGTAAGAAATTGAGAAAACGAAGATAGGGGAAAAATAATTATACGCATCCACAATTTTATTTTTCAGTTCAGTGAGCATCCTATTAGGCCTTACAATATCTCTGCTCTTTTCACGCAGAAGCTTTTTATTTTTTGTCTTCCAACTAACTCTCTTCGAGACCTGAAAATGTTCTCTTTGCCAATAAATACATTTTTTTTAATTCCAGCAAACCTACTAATTCAGTTTTGCAAAAATCCTATTTCCTATTATATAGGTTCAAACAACCTATTTTATTCCCAAAAACACCATAATTTCAGCCACGCAAACACCCTGCTTCAGTTCAGCAAGCATACTTAAGAATTATTGTCAGGCTTTGTTACTACCCAAAGCATGTCTTTCAAACACACTGTTTGAATTCTGGAAGCAGAGATTTTGAGCCAGACACACCCGATTCAAATCCTACAAATTCCCTATTTCAGCCCTCCGGCATGCTAAAAAAAGTTTTCCCCTAAACATCCTATTTTAATTCTGCAATCATCCCATTAAAAAAAAAAAATCTGTCTATTAAATTATACTCTGTTCTTCGAGGTTACTGGTCAAGTATACGCACGCTCATTGGTGCTCTCAACAATAGAATTTACCCTATGCATTTTGATCTTCACGCAACCTTCGATGGTCAATATACTCAAATGAACGCTGCATCAATGCAGAAAGAAATTTCAATGCATGAGAATTGAAGGTCAATATTCTTTAGTACTAGTTCCTGTTATACGTTAAACCACGAAAAAAATTATTTAGATTTAATTTTATGGATGTATCATAAGAAAATTTTGACATGTTGGACAAAAAAACATGACGTTCACTGACGAATGCTTGTGTAGATCGTGATTTTTTTATCTTCGTCAAGGTCGAGCGTAATGGGAGGTTTTTGATAAATGTTTTTTTACCACGAATTAAATCGTTTTCTGGAATAAACATAGATAAGCCCACAGTGTCGCATTTTCTTTTTGATTCGTTCAGTTCTCTTTAAATTTGTGCCATCCCACTTCAATTCATTCAGTTCGCTTTAAATTGGCTCAATTATTTTTAAATCCGTTTAGGTTTCATTCAAACTCGTTCGGTTCTCTTTCAAATTCATCTGGTTTTCCATTTGTTCAGTTTTCCTCCATAATTATTCCGTACATCATCATTTCGTTCGGGTTTCCATTAAATTCGTTCAGTTATCCTTCAATTCGTTCAGCCCTCCTTAAAATTCGTCCAGATCTTCTTCAAATAAGTTCAGTTCCTTTTCAATTCGATCAGATTTCCTACAAATTTGTTCAGTTCTCCTTCAAATTCGTGCAGTTCTTGTTCAATTCATTCAGTTCTCCATTAATGTCGTTCATTTTTCCTTCGATTCATTCAGTCCACCTTCAAATTTGTTCAGTTCTCCTTCAAAACGTTTAGCTTTCCTTCTAACTCGCTCAGCTCACCTTCAATTTGTTCAGTTCTCCTTCAAAACGTTTAGCTTTCCTTCTAACTCGCTCAGCTCACCTTCAATTTGTTCAGCTCTCCTTCCATTCGTTCAGTCCTTCAAAGTCGTTCGGTTCTCCTCTCAGCACTCACCTCATAACCGCCAAGAAAAAAACTATTATTAGAAAATTGAGAAGCGTCTTGAGGTGAAATAATAGGTTAATATCATCGTTGTATACTTATAATGAGAAATACTAAGTTGAAACTGGCATTTTGAGCAACAATTGCATCCGGAAATCATTTGACCTGTTCATTTTTCAGTTACCGATCTCCATGAAAGAAAACATCCCTGTGGCGATGTTGACAGCTAAAAAGTCCTACTTCTTTTACCGGTGAGTGTCTTAACCCACAAAGTTTTCTGGATTATTACACTGAACTCAAGTTATTACGGATTGGCGAGGAACATTGTGGCATAAGAGCGGTAGAGGGTGAAGAGCCGTAGAGGGTGGGCAGATCAGATTTTTTTTCCTTGAGACAAGTATATGAGAAACACCTTGTGAAGAGAAAGAATGTGTTCTAAGTCTTCATGAATCTGGAAAATGAAAGCAATAGAGTAGACAGGGAGGGTGGGAGGGTGTTGCGTTTGTGTGGAGTGGGCGAAGAATTGTAAATTGCGGTCTGCAGTTTCTGTGTTGGCAACCGAGCACGTGTCAGATTAAGAAGCAAAGTGAGTGCTTGGTTCCCAGTGAAAAAAAACTAAGATAGGTGGCATATTGTCATCCTGGCTGCTCCATTTCCACATGAAAGGAGTAATCAGGGAGGTGAAGGAGAGTTTATAGGGTCCATTTTTCAGCGGAGTTGGCAGCTGAGTCAGTTACTGTTTGCGGATGACGCGGCACTGGTTTCAGGTTCGGAGAAGTTGTGTAGGTCAATGTCGGAGTTAGGTAGGGTGTCAGAGGAAGAATCGGTGAAATAACGTGGGTAAAAGTAAAGCAATGAGATATTAAAGGAATGACTATGCAATCGGAATAAGTGTCCGCCTAAATAAGGAGCTATTAGGTGAAAATCAATGTATAAATTCCTTGGGCTTTCATGTGGAGATGACTGAACTAGTCGAAACTGATGTGGAATTCATAGTAAATGATGGGTGTTAAGTGTTGGATGCCCTGAACTGTATGACGTTGGGTATAGAAGAAAAGAGGGGATGTATGGAGGGGTTGAAGTCCCAACTATGCTCTACTGAGCTGGGACGTCTGAAGCGAGAACGGGAGAGGAGATATTTGAGAGGTATGGAGCGACACTGAGGGATAGGATAAATAGCAATAATAATAAGATAAATATAATAAACATTTCACTAACAATACTCTTGCGCATAGTAGCATAATTAAGACATATCCTTCACCTACGATTACTACGATAAATACAACTCACATGCACCCCAAGTGCAGCTCGTTCTATCTTAAGATCGCGAGTTCTCTACGAACCGCGACATTGCCATCCCTATTGTTACCACAAGCTGGCCTCACAGGGACATGTCAGCGAAATTCCAATTAGGCATGGCATCTTATTCAGCATAGTTCAGATTCCTTGCTCGTTCATTGCAGACAGGAGTGTTTTATTTTTGATTTTCTGGCCCAATATATCTCTGACTACACCCATGCATCATGGATATTCTTCTTTAATTTCACCCGTTCAGTCCCAGGATTTCCTTCTATTCGTAATGTGATTTTATTTTAGGCTATGAGATTGTTGCCAACTGACGGCAAATTAGGCTGCCATGGATGAAGTCACATCTCCGCAAAGTTACTATCAGCGTATATTTGCAAAGGCCTGCAACACAGACATCACTATTTCCAATTAGGCCAAACAATAAAATGGCAATTCGAACTCTTGTTCTGCTACTATCATTAAACTCCACCATCCTTCACGCGCTTTCTACTATTAACCCGTATTTCTCAAACCCATACTCTTACCCATAATCTTACCCATACCCATACTTACAAATTACTCTAACATCTGCTCCACTTTCTTCGTCTATTTGATTGTGGTCTTTTAGCAGGTGCACATTCTTTTTGACTAGCTTTAGGCAGGCGTTTTTTACCAGATGTTCTTCTCAACGAGCACCGACGCAGTAGAGTGACGTCCCCATATATCTCCAAGGGCCACGAGTGCCTTTTCGGGCTTAGACGTTTCTTGCACATGAACGAGGCCTTTTCTCCAAGGTGCCACTTCACACGTTCCTTCATCCTCCTTAGTGGGTACCTACTTCCAGCTTACGACAGGGACTCAAAGAGTTCAGCAGTGCTGGTAGTGTCTATATTCGCATGCACAGTGTGCCCATTTCCAATTATCACATTAGGATTTAACTTCGACGTCTTCCTTGTCTTTCTCATAGCTGACACAAAAGTGAGTTCCAGCTGGTTTCTCGCCCGGTTGGTTATCCTTGTACGGTATCGCAGTACTCGGTTTTTTCATACTTTACCAACTACCAGCTGCTGTTGCTTACAAGAGTTTTTAGTGTAAAAAAACAACAACAGACTTCTGACCCAAACTAAGGAGATTAGTTCTGAAGTTGAACGTCAGTGAGAGAATCACGTGTCCATGTAATTTCTGCATAAGAAGATCATGAAAGGAAAAGGTTGTAGTAGGAAAATTTTCACTCAACAATGATACTCAAAGCAACTGAAATGAGCCCCTGGCAAGAAAACCTCCAACCCACGATGTCAATTTAAGATTGTCTCAGTGTTATTCCTCGTTCAACCAATGCTAGGCACCTCTTTTTACCGTACAGGTGCCAATGCTGGACGCTATTTTTTACCGTACGGGTGACGAATGTGCTGGTAAGCGTGCTGCAGCTGGAGGCTGTTTAATGAGGATTCTGATAAAATTTATACAGCAGTGATTTGAAAGTTCGATAGCATCACTGTTTACAACTTCCGCTGGAAGTTTGTTTCATTCCTCGACAGCTCTATACGTGAAGAAGTTGCACGGGGTGTCTAGTGAGAAACTTTAAAGGTGCACTATACTTTGAAACTTTAACCACTCTCGTTTTACTAGGCTAGTGTTAGTGTTAAACGATCTGATATTACTTTTTCAGAAAGCGCTCTAGTAAAAAATGATTTAGAAATATTTTAGGAGACATCAATTTATTGACCCGCAGACAAGGTCAATTTGTGTCAGATAGACAATTTGCCACACTTCCGCGTTCAAGGTCAGCAGCTGAATTTGACTGCCGATCCAAGTAATTTAACCATCACGCGAGTGAGAAAAAATTAAATATTGTTAGGAAGACAAACTAATATATAACAAAAATCACCTGTTTCTATAGAAGTAGACCAGCTCGAAGAGTTTGTGCTGAGTAGTAGTAATACTAGAGCGCGTTCATGCCCGCAGAATGGCAAAATGATCTTCTTCATAACGCTAGTCATTCGCGCGCATTTCTTCAGATGGTATTTATTATTGCTCTTCATAATATATTTTACACATCTACGACGCTTCAAATGACTGCCATGTAATCAAATGGATATTCCACTGATATAAATTGCGAATAAAATTTCGATGGCACGAAATTTAGTGCACCCGTATCCAACGATTTAGTATTCATTATTCCCGGTGAAATGGCTTCTTCGATCGACGTCTTCATAACCCTTCATAATTTTCCACACTTCGATCACGTCACATCTGACTCGACGCTTCTCAAGAAAATAAAGGTTGAGTTTCCGTAGTCTGTCCCCGCACGATTTATTGCTCAGAGAAGGGATAAGTTAAGTGGGCTCAGCGTTGAACCTTCTCCAAATTAGTAACATATTTTCTAAGATATCGAGACCAGAATTGGACGGAATAGTCGAGGTTTGGTCTGAAAAATGCATTGTATATCTTGAAGAAACTAGGACTGTTCCTGTTAGAGATAATGTGGGATACCATTCATACAATTGTATTGCCTTTTTTGCATTGTATATCTTTAAGAAACTAGTACTGTTCCTGTAAGAGATAATGTGGGATACCATTCATACAATTGTATTGCCTTTTTTGCATTGTATATCTTTAAGAAACTAGGACTGTTCCTGTTAGAGATAATGTGGGATACCATTCATACAATTGTATTGCCTTTTTTGCAGCATCGTTACATTGCTTGCTGCTTTCAAATCAGTACTAATGATGGCATCTAGACCTTTTTCTTCGGTGACGGGAATCAGTTTCTTCCCGGACATTGAATACCCGTGCTTGGAAATATAATGACCTATGTGCATAACTTTACATTTGTCGACATCGAATATCATTTGCCACTTTTCTGACTAATCAACAATTTTGTTAAAATTTAATTGAATTTTCATACACTCAAGTTCTGTTTGCACTTTTCCTCCTAGCCTAGTGTCGTCTGTAAACTTGAATGTTCGAAAGCACGTTTCTATCAAGATCGTTTAGGTATATTATGAAGAGAACTGGACCTAACACGGGTCCCTGAGGCACGCCACGTTCTACATTACTCAAAGGAGAGAAAGTTCGGTTAAGTACAAGTCGGTGCCGGGTTTTACTTAACTGAGCTGGCCTCGAATGCCGATACTTTGCAATTCACTAACTAAACGTCTGTGGTGAACTTACTCGAAGTTTTTTTCAAATCAAGGCTTGCGACTCCCATTCCATCCCATTTGCAACTCCCTTTCCATCCCATTTGCGACTCTCATTCCATTTATATTCTTGACGCAGGCTTGTGAGACGGGAACGATGGTGTCTAAAAACATGCTGAGAGTCACCTATCAACTTGCTTATATATAAAAATTATGCACTTTTTTCCGTAATCAAACTTTCCAGCAATTTGCAAAGACTGAGGCAAGGCTAATTTGTAGGTAATTGCCGGTACATTTTTATCTCTTTTAAAAAAATGTAATTTTGGCCTCTTTTCGTTGAGAGGCGCAACTGTCATTTGTGAGAGATTAGGTGAAAATAATTGATAGGTACTCGGCTAGTTCGTTCGTTGTCTTCTTCAGTGGTCTGTCATGAACTTGATCTGGACCAGGATATTTTGTAATTCAAAATTCATCTATATATTCAATAAATTTGTCAGAGGAAACACAGCACTTCTATTTGTATTAATTGTATGATATGATGAGGATTATGGATATCCTGATTCTCTAACGTAAACACAGAACAAAAATATTGGTTTATTTGAAAGCTCAGGTTAGTGTCAGCCGTTTCTGGCTCACCACTTCCGTTCTCAAGAAGACTTATAACATATCTTGGGTATCTCTTGCTCGAGATATCAATACAAATAGTTTAGGTGGAGCAATGGCAGTGCATTTGTCTGTTTCCCAATCAATGTCAGAGGGTATTATGTGTCTGTAAGTTCTGTGTTGTGAAAATCAAGGGCGGGGAAGGTTGTAGTAGGAAATATCAATTTAAGATGATACTCGAAACCACTGAAATCAATACTCGAAGAGAAAGTCACCGATATACGATGTTGATTTGAGATTGTCTCGTTACGTTTCTCGGTAAACCAATTCTGACCGGTGCTATTGCTCGGCACCGTTTTGCAACGAGCTGGTACCAATGCTGGGCTCTTTGTTTTTACTGTGCTAGTGCTAACGCCGGGCACAATTTTAACCGTGTGGAAGTCGATGCCGGACAGCTCTTTCTACGAATATGCTGTTCGGCGTGCTATAACGTGAAGTTATTCTGCGTCGACTCTGTTAGAATTTGACGAACCTTTACTTGAACATTTCGATAGTATTGCTGTTTACAACTTCAACTAGAAGTTTGCTCTATACGTGACAAAATGGCGCGTGATGTCGAGTGAGAAACGCTTATTGATGATTTTGCATTCTTTATCCTAGTCATTCAGTTCGCATCAAGAGTGAAGAGGATCACTGATGCTGGAGGTGATGGTGGTTGCGGTGGTAGTGATGACGGTGAAAGTGTAGGGGTGATGATGAAGGAGTTGGTGGTAGTAATCTCAGTGATGGTTGCGGTGATAGAGGAGAAGGTGGATGGACCGTTAGTTGCTGCATAGGTTGTGAAGTTGGTAATGGTGTCGTAGCGCAGGGCTGTGAGGAAAAGGCGTTGCCAACCCCACGGTCACTCACAGGGCCTTTAGTTGCCAACAGGTCTTTGTGGGATCCTGCACGACTTTGTCACAGCAAGCATTTCTGTAAAGAACATTCCAATCTTTGAAATCATCTCAGCATTGCAGTCCCAACTGCGCAGGAATTGAAAGGTTTATTACCTCATCCAGTGCCGCGCTGAATCTTTTTTATTGCTACACTATGAGACGCCATTTCAACAGTGAAAGGACGATTTAGGCACAGTGATGTGAGCTCCATCTATTTCTTTCTCAAGTCAACAAGATAATTTTTGTCAATGTCAACGGTTTTGAAGAGCGAAATACGTGGATTCTTTTCACTTATCATGGCATGAGACTGTTCACAACAGTCTCATGATCTGTTGCAGCGCCTCACCGTCAGGACAGCCTCTTGCTAATAGAGCTTTGCGCAGAGGCAGTATCGTAACCAATGACGGACGGCTAACTGAGTTTGAAATGAACATCGCATACTGATCTTTGTGCCTAAGCTCCAAAGTTTACAAATTTCCAGGGTATAGAAGCTTCATTTTTTTGCTGTATAAACATAAGAGCCGGTCACTGCTCTAAGCCGAACATAGCCCCGAGCCCTAACATCGTCTCGCAAAGGTTTAAGTTTTCAACTTGGAGAGATCGAATATCATCTGTTTAGAGCAAGTTTGATAGAGCACCTCAGAGGAATACCCCCTGGAGGTATCCCAGGCTCACCCACCTTCTTGCGGTGTTCTCGTTTAACACCAAAATTTAATTGGTCCCTTTTGTGTACATAAGTTTTATAGTAAAAGATCCCTCCAGCGTCCCCCCCCCCTCTTTCAGTTTGTGGTTACACCTCCCCCCTTGATGCACAAAGAGGTGAGCCCACCACTAATACCGGGATTTTGAAATTAAAATCAGAACTAATTGATTTTTTTTTTAATTATAGAAACAAAAAATTGACGCAAAAATATTAAGATATAAGATCAATTTTAGGAGTAAATTTAAAGATTAAGTTATTGTATATATTTGTAAATACAATAAAAATACATGTAAAGCCGGGGATCAAACGATGGGCAAGACCAGGCTCCCTGTAGAGCGCCGTACTCAAACACATCAGCGCGAAAGAACGTCGAACTCCTCAGAAGTTCCTCATCGACATGAGACCTGACCCAGGTCATGGACTCGAAGCTGGACACGAGCGTGATCGGACAGCAGAGTGGCCTAGGCAAACTAAGCAAAATTATGGGCCTTCCCAAGCTGGAGACAGAGGACTGCTCAGCGCCCTCCAGCAAAATCGGTGAACGCCTCACTAAACTCGAAAACCTTTTTGCAACTCTGAATATCCAACAAGAGGAGCTGATGAAGCGGATATAAGCCTGGGAAACCGTCACCTGTTCGTGTGCTTTCGCCTCTAACCTCTTTGATAAAATCGCTCTCCTTCCAGCCGAAACTCATCATGCCCGAACACCAAGAAATGCAAAGAGGAGACAATACTCTCGATTTGATGACCACAACCTATTCAACAACAGCCATAAATCTCCCGAACACTTGGAGATGACATTCGATGCCAATTACAGACCGGATATTTGCCCATATACATAACGAGAAGAACTGGGCTCCATGACTGGCCGTCCAATTCTCAACATCACCGCTAGCGGTGGTGACGATAGTTTCACCATTAGAGTATACACAAAATTTCTAAGTGACGCTATACTCTCAAAGAACACAATCATACCGCACCCAACTTTTTCCATGAGCTCAGGCCTGATATACATCGACGAGTTCATCACCGGACTCGTCCAATACGAGGAATGGGTAGTTGAAGCGAAAATCGCATCAAAAATCACACCAAAAATTAAACACCACCACGGCCTTTCTAATTAAATTCAATTGCCCCACCCCACCGAATAACATAGACATACCTTTTTCGGGCGCCTACACCAAGGTTACACACTTCGAAAGACGTCCGATGCGATGCTATAAATGCCAGAAATACGGACACACGAGCAGAGATTGTCACGCTAAGCAAAGATGTTCACACTGCTCCCAAGGCGACCACGACAAACGGGACGATCCCTTGTCGTGCCCATTCAAAGAATCTCACTGCTTTTACTACAAAGTAAACGGCCACCCTACGGGACACGGAGACTGCCCCAGGACAAGACTGAGAGGGAGATCCTGCAATACCAAATAGAGCACAAAGTTGGGCGACAATAGGCTGCGGCCGCGATTCGCTCCCCTAGGCTGACCCTCCCACCCAGGAGAAAATATCAGCAACATTCCCTACCCACTTCCTCATAATGCTTGTAGATAGTTGTGCAAACAAAGTTGCTCCCGCAACGAACCCATCCACTATGATGAACTCGATGTCCAAACTACTGGGAGGTAAACCGAAAAACGTAAGCCGACAGGGAAAGAAGTATCTGGCCCACGTTGTCAATATCGAGCCAAATAACGCTATACAGAAAATTAGCGATATAGACAAACACAAAATAAAGGGCGAAATACAACCGTTCTTCAACGCTACAAGACGAATTATACACACTTCCAACTACTCTCCTAAAACTGACCTAAATGCTTTTGCAGCAGGCTTAGCAAAGGATTACGGAGTCACCAACGTTTCTCTAGCAGAATGGATCAAACCACGGAACACCCACACCGCCGCATATCAAATCACTTTCCCAGGACGCGACACACCGGAATTCATAGTAATCCCTGGCGAACAAGGAAATACAAAAACTTTCTCAGTTGCGACATGGCCTGCAATGTGCAAAAAATGCCTGGAATACGGCCACGTCATCAAATACTGTCAGCCATACATATCCCAACGTTATTCCATTTTACAGTTATGATATTTCAGGGTACAAAATTGAAGGCCCTATTTAAGATATTTAGAGCTTCTGGGACAACTTAATCTTTACATACTAACCTATCGATCCTATCTATCCTAAAATACGTAAAAAATAGATGTATCATGAATTATTAGGCCCGACACCAACTGGAAACAAACGCACGGACAGTTAAATACCTGACTATTTAACAATACCTGAATACTTAACTATTTAACAAAAGTTCTATTAATATTGAAAGAATAAAAAATCGAATATACTGCAAGGTTGTTGCGTCTAACAAGGTTACAAATTCAAATGCGATTAAGAGACGTTGAGAAGACAATAGAGCTATAATAAATCATTGTTGAACTAGTGAGATGATATGAATAACTTTTTCAGTCTGGACGTAAAGATTGATAGGGAATCATTCTGACGGTAAACAGGAGATAGCGAGTACCGAAATTTTAACACAATTGGAGTGGGTACTGGATTTGGTTTTGGATCTATTATAACGGGGTATTACAAGGTTATTCGCATTTCTAATGTAATGATTGTGTAGCTACATCCGAAAATTTTCTAATTGAATAGTTCTTGATCATAGTTTCCGTGAAAAGTTTTGAATGCGTATAGGGCAATTTGGAAGTTATATTGATCTTCCAGTTTCAGGATATTCATGACTTTAAAATGCTGATCAGTAGGGGAATTGAATGGAAGGCTATTCATAGCGCTAATAGCTTACTTTTGCAGTATAAATATTTTATCCGTTTTATTTTTGTCTATTCCATACCAGGCTTCGATTCCGTAAATTAGAAATGACTGGAACAACGTGAAATAAAAGATTTGTGTTGACCTCATTTATAAGAGGTGCGACCGGCGAGCATGACCGAAAGGACTGCACAACCCACCAACCTAAATGCTACCACTGCTCATGCCTCCATGAGGCAGGCGACCGCGGCTGCCAAAAGTACATGAGCCAAAACGCAATGACAATAATCAAAACGACAGCAGAGTCACTCGAAAACAAGCCATCCAAATCTTTTACGATGAAAATCCAAACTGTCTTAATTTAAATTTCACCAAAGCGGTTAAGCCTACCCCCTCAGACGACACTCATGTAACGTCAACACAACCTATTACCATGACCGCAACACCCCTCTCCAGTACTAACATTATCACAACCAGAGAATACGTCCGAAGGCCATGAGGTTGTGGCTCCTCCTCAGCTTGGTGTAAATAGAGGAGGTCACCTCATTTGCTGTTTTAAACATTAGCCCACGGCATATGCTAAATCAGCCGGTTTAGAACTGTGTTTCGGGTCATTCAACGAAGTGTGTGTCATATCTAAACACCGTGTTTGTGTGTTCGTGATAGACTTCATTCATTCAAACAGTGTAAGGGTGGAATTTTGCTCCCTGTCATACCTCCACCCTGCTTTCCCCTCTATAGTCGCGAAGCGAGGTAACCGCAGTCAGCTCCATACCTCATTAAGCCACATACCAAAGCCTCACCCCTCACTACGTGAGACGGCTCACCACACCCAATGCGGTGAAGGCCTTGCTACACGTCAGTCCAACGCGCTGGCTACACGTCAGTTAAACGAGCTCCCTACACGTCAGTTCAATGCGCTCGCTACACGTCAATTCAACGCGCTCGCCACACGTTTGTTCAACGCGCTCACAACACGTCAGTTCAATGACGTGTTTAGTTCAACTCGTTCCCTGCACATACCCGTTGAAAAGACCATCTCCGCCTGCAGGGACCATCTCCTGCTGACACACCCGTCATACGCCTACCAACTCAAGACTTCCTGCTCTCAAGAGGCCAGGATTCATCGATCAAGAGCCTTAACCTTTGAAAGACTCAGCACTCAGCAAAGCAACACCCGTAGGAATCTTAGTCCCTGCTACGAGCTCGTCCGACGAACGCACGAGAAGACACGACACCTTCCCGTCAGCAGACCTGCACACACAACGCCAGCCGCGTCTACATACGCGCCTCACCGCCGAGGTACAGTGGACTTATACCCGACCAGCCCATCGCCTCATCACCCGCCAACGCCAGACTGCCAGAACAAATGTTGATGATGCGCAATCGAAACATTCTATTCTGCATTTAAATAACATTTGTAAAACCAATATTTAGTGCAGATTTTGATGATGAGGCCGATAAAGAGTACGTATTATGTTTATGAGTGGTAAGCGAAATGATTATGAGTGTTAAGCGAAACCCACCAAAGGAAAATACTGTTCTCTTGTGCTGTGATGATCAGGATCAGACTGACGCCGACTAACAGCAGGAAGAAAAACTATTTCCACCCTGTAAAAACCAGTGGTATTACTTCTATCGTGTTATATTTTGTGTTCTATTAAACTGATTTCTATCTTAACTTAGTGTATTTTTATTTCAGCTGTGTTCGCATTACTTGTTTGTACTTTATCAATGTTATTAAGGGTATGAGTATACTCATTTTGAACTTCTCCAATGAAACTGGTATTGTCACTGCGTAATTATAATTTGTATCCGCATTTCCACACTGTAAGGGCACATATGTTAGGATGCCGCCCTGTCATAAGGCCGCTCTAGTTTGTTTTTCCTATATTTTAACTGTGCACGTGTTATCTGTGTGTCTATAACCGTATTCTAAGATGTTACTGGTATTCCGATTTTAAATTTTGTCAAATGTGTCCGGTTCTCTGTAACAAAATCACAAGTATCTTGTATTAGGTAGTATCATTGTATCGTACCGTGACTGGTATACAGTACGTGGTTCATACTCACATTGTAGGTGGTTCAGTATCATAGTTTAGCTCAAAATAACTTAAGGATGCTCGGTAGTGCCCCTTTACATCTCGCAGCTTAGAATCGTGCTATGATTTCAAACACCATATTTACTGAAATTTTTCAAATTTTGCTGTCACCTTCTGATACTCCGCCGGTTATGTCCGGTACAAGGTGATGCCCAGGATCATGCTCTCATTCCCACAACATTAAGAAGCAGAAGGGAGCAGCTACGAATTATTTTAGCTGCGCATTCAATCCAATCCCGCTGATACTCGCATCTGACTCGCATTTGAGATAATTCCGTTTTAATTCAGTTTCTGAATCATCGACATAATCGTCCCATTCCGCATCTAATTATAGTTATTACATTCATATCTGCTGTCTACAAGAAATCACAAAAAAAAGTGAACTCAAGCTAAAGGTTCATTTTTCCACCGGTAAATTCAATACCAGTCCAAGATGTTTCAGGCTAAGCTAGAAAGTGACATATGCTACACCTCGTACGCCCCGAACTAATGGATTGCAATAGTTCTTCTGGCTCTACCAGAACTTTGCGCAGCAGTCCCTCAAATGGGGAATGCAAGACATTGCGCTGTAAATTTTGCCAAGCGGCAGAGGAAACCAAACAAGTGAAATCACAAATCAGTCATGCCTCCAATAGCTCATCCATAACAGAGACAGTCTTATCCAATAACTCATCCATAAAAGAGACAGTCAACACGGATACCCGATCGCTAGCTGTTGAATTAAAATTGGAAGACGTGCTGTAACAATTTCACGAATTTAAAGATCTGATAAGCAACGAATTAGCAGCAGTCAAAGAAACTGCCGAGGCCACCCAAAATTCAGTGAAAGAACTCCAAGTGCACCTAGACTCCGAATTCGTCAAAAAGATTCCAGCTCTAGACGCTGAGACAAACGACCGTATCAAATCGATCGAAAACTTACTCAAAGATAGCGAGACATTGTACACTACTGTAGTAAGCAGGAGGCAGCCACGCTGTGACAATGCAACACACGTTGGGCCACAATCTAACCACTTTCGACCCAACACACGTAACCGTTTCGATGCATTGCCCGATGAAATGTACTCCCGTAATACAGAGGAAATTATTGTGATTGGTGATAACAATGTTACCTCCTTCAAATCAAATCATCGAAAAAAGGAGAATTCAACTGAAAATACTCGGCAACGCAGACATGAAAATTGACGAGGTCAAAGGCATAATCGCACAGGACAAGATACATTCATCTAAGCGAATTATAATTCAAGTTGGAGCTAAAGACGTGTCGCAGACGGAATCGACATGGAAAAGGTAAGGCACCATGTTAAACAACATCAAACCTTCACACGCAAACCTCCATGTTACTGGCATCCTGCCCCATCCGAACCAAAGTAGATACAAGTTAAGCAATATGATTTTACTTCGCAATCGCCTAGCAACTTTCTGCAAAGCCCAGAAAATCTCTTTCTCCGATCATTGGGATACGATGATCGACCCAAAGTACTATAACTTTAATAGAATCACCAACAAAGCTCGCATTAACTCACGTATGGACTTGATACCATCGAAAACATTCTTAAAAACATCGGCGCTGGTCTTGTCACCGAAAATACCTCAAAAAACGTAATCGATATCATTGCCAACAACTCCGCCAGAAGTGCCCGACGAAACGACCCAACGGCCTCGCGCCCGTTTCAACACTAGATACACAACAAATGCAAGAGCCCATCAAAACACCATCAGAGGTTCTAGCAAAAAAGTTCCTGTCATCAATCCAGTTCGAGTTAGAGGCAGTAGTCGTAGCTCCGCTAGTACAACCTGTGTAAATACAAACGAAAGTCTTGGCTTCGACACAAGAACTCAGAGTAGAAGCAAAATATGTCAAGCAAATCAAGTTAATCTAACTAACGGTACTCTCAAATGTTACTACGTGAACGCTAGAAGTCTCAGAGACAAAATCAAAGAATTAGGTATCCATGCAATTAATGAAAGTATCGACATAATAGCAATAACGGAATCGTGGAAGAAATTGAGCACAAGACATTATTTAGACGAATTTACTTTTCCCGATTACTCAATTTTTCACAAAGATAGACAAGGGGAAGAGGGCGGAGGAGTGCTGTTTCTCGTGAAAAACAGTCTGCAAATATTAGAAGTCACTATTCCAAACAACAGGCAAAACATATTATCAATCCAAGTAGTCGGTAAAAATACAAAATGTCAAATCACTCTCGTCTATCGCCACCCTAAAACCAAGGTCGCAGATGATATCGATCTTTACAACATCCTCGTCGATGTCATCACAACACAATGCAGTATTGAGCTTGGTGACTTCAATATCCCTGACATTGATTGGAAAACAGACGATTGCAATGCCACCGGACAACGTTTGATTGATTTTGCAGACGATAAGTTCATGACCCAAATCGTGAAGACACCTACAAGAGGTAGAATCTCCAATTTAGTGCAAGCGACTCCCATGTCACGAACGTCGAAGTAGGCGCACCACTCGGAACTAGCACCCACAAATGCATCCGTTTTTTGATAGAGTTCGAGTTCAAAACGTCAACAAACTGCGAAAAAGTCCTTAACTTTATATTAGCTAATTTTGATGGCTTAAGAGAGTCAATAGCGTTAGAAAATATAACCCTCGGACAAGATGTCAATCAATCGCTTAATAATTTCTTAACTGTAATAAAAAATATTGAATATGAGCATATCCCGTGCAAAAACAGGCGAACAGCAGTCAATCAGCCCAAGTACTGGAAAGGAGAATAGCAGCTCCCTCAGTCACGAAAGAAAGCAAAGCACTCGATAAAACAGAGACGTCCACAAGACGACGTAGCAAAAAATGAATACATCATCTGCACAAAAAAATTAAAGAGGGTCCTGAAACGTAAGAAGAAAGATTATGAAAATGAAATTGCCGCTAATGCCAAACTATCCCGAAATAAATTTTAGTTATATTTCGAGCACGCGATTCACGTGTCCTGAGTTGGTTCGGAGACGTGATGAAGATGATGATGGAAGATTGGTGAAAATGGTTCTGAAAGCAGAAGTGTGTGGGCAAAAGCATATAGAAAAGCCGAAGTTCAAGTGGATGGATGGCGTGAATCAAGATTTAGGGAGGGAAGACATCAATATGGAGGTGGAAAGCGAGCGAGCAATGAATGGGCGTGAGAGAAGAATGGTGTTGAATGGAAGAGCTTTGACGCGGCTCGAATGCGCTTTCCCGCCCTCGGCGTCTCCTTGAGAAATGGAATTTACGCATCAGTGGTAAATCAGTGCTAGGTGTCGAACCCTGCTCCGACACTGATCTCGGACCTAAGTCCTGCCACGAAATGTGTGCTGCAGTGTCCTGGCAGGACCTTTTATCGCTAAAGAGCCGAGTTTTAGAATATGTGTGCGGCCATGGGAGGAGTATGAGGTGCGTCCTGCCGTCGGCCAATGCTCCCCCCTGAGGGATTCGGCCTTGCGTTTGTATCTGTAAATTATTCATGCCCAAGTGTGATTTCCAAAAATGTTCCATGTAATGAGGATATAAACAGCAGAGAGATACGGTGAGAATGTATGAACAAACGTAAAGACGGCTTGAAGGCTTACAAAGGTTGTGGAAGTCTTGCGACGTCATAATATATTTTTTCTTAAGAAATGTTAATCGTCAACTTCAAGGCCATAACTCAAAAACCGATTGTCCCAATCTATATTTTTTGCTGCATCTACGCTGCTTATAACTACATATATCGTTACGTTTTTGACAGGACACTCGTTCTTTAAAATGATATGTATGATATGACATTTTTCATCCCGTGAAACACAGAAATAAATGTTGGCAACTGTGTCAGCCTAAATATTAGATTATTTGAATCTGAGCTATGAAGTAAGGAAACGTAATTAATAAGATAAGAAAGGGTACTTTTTCATACTTACCTCGGCATGCTGTATTACATCTTATCCAATGAACGTCCCTGTAGAACATGTTTCTATATTGGCTATTGGAAACCTTTACACATATCGTCTGTGTTATTTCGGTTTGAATCAAGTATCATTTGCAATCTAAGCTCGGAAATCGTATCGTCTTCTGTTTGATTATAAGGGCAAGCATAGAGCCATCAGAACGAAGAATTTGCGTTCGATTTACGAATTTACACAAAATTCTAGGGATGCGGCCGAGTCATAGAACAACATTGTTAGCAAAGACGATGGCGGAGTGATGAATGTATGAGCAGTGATTTCACATACGAATATCAAGTACAAATGCATATATTTACAAGAAAAAATCCCGTTTTTACAGTCAGCTTGTTAACCTCCTGACTACTGCGGGGGCTGCGCAAACTTCGATACTGGTTCTGATGGACGGCTACCACAAGGAGACGGCCCAGCTCGCTAAACTGTTTGGGTGAGTGCAGTACTCGATACTGGTGCTGATGGACGGCTACCACAAGGAGACGGCCCAGCTCGCTAAACTGTTTGGGTGAGTGCAGTACTCGATAC
>SDVV010007241.1:0-17909 GCA_016164225.1 Gammarus roeselii
GGATGGTGAAAAAGTTGGAGAACAGAGTGGATTCGCGTGTACTGAGATGGTTCGGGCACATGGAGAGAATGGATGAAGGGAGATCGGTGAAAAGGGTGATGAATGCGGAGGCGAGTGGTCGCAGGCCTAGAGGTAGACCGAAGTTTGGATGGATGGATGGTCTGAAGCAGGCGTTGGGAAGAAGAGACATGAATGTGGAGGTGGCGAGAGAGCGTGCAATGAACAGGCGTGAGTGGAGAATGGTTGTGAATGGTTGATTTTGACGCTGCTCTGATGTGCTTTCCCGCCCTTGGCATCCCGCTGTCGGGATGGTCGTGGGTGGGGGGGGCCCGGCCATTATGACGCGGCGGGGGTAAACCAGTGAAAACTGTCGGGCCCTGCTGCTGACGACGGTTCCTCGGTACATTCAGGACCCAGAGTGTAAGTTGAGGGGCTACCGGCCGGACCCTTTTAGCGCAAAAGGGCTAAGTTGTGTGAGTGTGAGCGTGTGAGGGTGTGAGGTGCGCCTTGCCGTCGGCCACCCCCCTTTCTGGGGGATGCGGCCTAGTGTCTGTATCTGTATCTGTATAATCATGTTGAGGTAATGTTTTACAGTTTTTTAATGTTTAAATCAAAGTAGTAATGTTGAACTGCCCGCATGTCAAGTTATTGAAATAGTACTTCACAATTTATATTTTTTTGCTTGTTGCAACATCGGGTATGATATACCTATGGTTAGTTTACAAGTGTGTATGAGACAACGTCAGGTCTTTTGGCCCAACTAGGTTGCCTTTTGTTAGTGAGTTAGGTCTGGAATAGAACGTCTAATAGCGCTTCATGTGTCAGTGATTTCTGTTTCGAAAAAATCACGAAAGGGAAAGTTTAGCTATTTAACGTCAATTCATGCAGAATTTGTCGAGCCGAGACTTGAATGTTGCAATTGTATTGCTGTCTACAACCTCCACTGGAAGTTTGTTCCTTTCTCCGACAACTCGATACGTGAAGAAATTGCGCGTGATGTCGAGTGAGAAACGCTACCCAACGATTTTGTATACATTATTCCTGGTCACTCCACTACAATCTACCGTAAAAAGGCTCGCTCGGTCGAGGTTTTTCTCATTTTTCATTTCATAATCTTCCACACCTCAATCATGTCACCTCTGGCTCGACGCTACTCCAGTGAATGAAGGTTGAGTTCACATAGTCTGGTTTCGTATAATTTATTGTGCAGAAAAGAGATATGTTTGGTAGCTCTACGTAAAACCTTGTCTAATTTAATAAGGTTTCTTTTTAAATGGATGCAATACTTGAGAAGCGGCCTAAAAAATGCATTATATAACTTAAGAATAGTGTTCGTTTCTATACGCGATAGTACGGGATATCATACCTAACATTGTATTGCCTTTTTTTGGCAGCATAAATACATTGCTTGCATTTCTTCAAGTCGTTACTAATGATGAAACTTAGATTTCGCTCTTCGGTGACAGGAATCAGTCTCTTTCCGATCATTGAATAATCGTGCTTGAGGTTATGAGAACCTACGGTATGTGATGCGACTAGAATTGAACAATAATATTCTAGGCTTAATGACAACCGGCTGTCACCAAAGCTCATATAGACAGGATACCGAGTGAACTCCTCGCTGACTAGTCCAGTAACGCGCCGTCAACTTCGAAAAAGAGAACTAACCAACTGACTCATGGGGGACAAATATGAGTGAATTGTCATTTCATTATAGAAAAGACTTCAGTACGTAACATCGACTAAAATGTGAAGTGCGTAGCGTGCTGTATGCGCATTAATGAGACGCACGATTGCCTCCTGTTTGCGGACTGAAATAAGTTTTTACAAGAGTAAAATCCCTATGCAACCATACATAATATTGGAAGTAGTAGAACAGTCAGCCCGATGCATTGCAATGGAACTATCGCTTTTGAAAAACAAGGCGACATCAGTTCTGCGGTTGACTTTCTTCATGGGACCGAACGTAGCTAATGATTATTGAACGGATCAACACAAGCATTGGAACAGCCACTCCAATAAACTAAGTTTAGAATAGACAAAGCATGTTGATGATGAACCTGATTTTTTTCCATCATCAATGAACTTTCAACTACTGTCATACATTGTTAACGAAGACAGGAATACCCAACGATTAGCTGCTTTTACTGACAAACTTCATCAACTAGGCAAATACTTAGAAAAATTCAAATTATCGATTTCACCAGTGAATAACATTTTTCAACATAGCAACACATAGTCCCCTTGTCAGGCGCGCAATATCACCCAGAGAACTTCACCTGAGGGTGGCCAGAGAAGCTTACGTGTACAAGCCTCACCTTGAGCTCCGTCTCGAGTCTGTGCACTTCATCGTCGGTGTTGGTGCCGTCGGTGAGGCGGGGGGAGGCGGGAGGAGAGGCAGGAGCGTTGGAGTAGAATATACTTGCCCCCACAATGCTGCCTCCGTCGCGAGTGCGGCCGCCGGTCAGGTTGACGCCCGCCGCGCACCATATCTGAGAAGGGAAGGGGGGGGGGGCGGTTATGGCAAACTGGGAGTATGATCCGACGAAGATGTGCGAGCATTGCAGTGGCCAAAGAAAACTTGTCAACAATTGGTTAAGACGTTAACTTCAATATATTGTACCAAAGCACATCAATCAATTTTAAACATTTTCGTAACAGTTAAATTCTATTGATGTAAAGCGTGACTGTAAGTGGCAACTTTCAGAGCTTGATTAAAGAAGACGAGACACGAATTATGGGAAAACAGGCAAACCAATCATAAATAATTTTAACCTAAAAACACATGATGTGACAGACGAACAGACCATCAGCTGGAAGACTAAAAATATGCTGCGTTATATACAAGAAGGTAAAGGGAGAGACCGGAAAGGAGGAGGTGGTGAAAGATGAAAACGGACAATTGTTGTTGGGGAAAAGGAGATAAAAATGAATGCTGCAACTCGAGAGGTATCAGTCTGTTATGTGTGGTTGAAGTGAAGTGAAGGCGCGAGTGAAGGAGGGGTGTAAAGTGTTGGGTGCACTGAAGAGTATAATGAGCTGTAGGACGTCGGGGATGGAAGCAAAGAGAGGGTTGAGGGTGTTGTTGTCCCAACTGTGATCTACGGAGCTGAGACTTGAAAAAAGTTGAACGTCTTCGAGATGAGAAGTTTGAGGAGCATGACTGGAGTTACACTGACAGACCGGATCACCAACGACGTGGTTCGAATCAGAACGGGGATGGTGAAGAAGTTGGAGGACAGAGTGGATTTGCGTGTTCCGAGATGGTTCGGGCACATGGTGAGGATGGATGAAGGGAGACTGGTAAAAAGGGTGATGAAGGCAGAGGCGAGTAGTCGCAGCCTTAGAGGTAGACCAAGGTTTGGGTGGATGGATGGTGTGAAGCAGGCGTTGGGAAGAAGAGACTTTAATGCTTAATTGGCGAGAGAGCGTGCAATGAACAGGTGTGAGTGGAGAATGATTGTGATTGGTTGATTTTTGACGCTGCTCTGATGTGCTTTCCCACCCTTGGCATTACGTTGCCGGGATGGTCGTGGGTGGGGGGGCTCAGCCATCATGATGCGGCGGGGGTAAACCGGTGAGAGCTGTCGGGCCCTGCTGCTGACAACAGACCCTCGGACCGCACTCGTGACTCAGAGTGTGTTGCGGGCTTACCGGCCGGACTCTTTAGCACAAAAGGGCTAAGCTGTGTGAGTGGGTGTAAGGTGCACCTGGCCGTCGGCCACCCCTTTCTGTGGGATTCGGCCTAGTATCTGTATATACAAGAAATACAGATACAGACACTAGGCCGAAATCCCATAGCAAGGGGGTTGGCCGACAGCAAGGCGCACCTCACACTCGCACACCTTAGCTCTTTTAAGCAAAAGGGTCCGGCTGGAGACCCCGCAACACACCCTCCGGGTCATGAGCGCGGTTCGAGGTCAGTGTCGGCACCAGGGCCCGACAGCGTGACTGGTTTACCCCTGCCGCGTCTTAATGAGCGGGCCCCCCCCGCCCACGACCATCCCGTCTTTTAACGATATGCCTAGGGCGGGAAAGCACATTAGGGCAGCGTCAAAACTCATCCGTTCACTTTCATTCTCCACTCACGCCTATCCGGTGCATGCTCTCTCGCTACCTCCACACTCACGTCTCTTCTTCCTAGCACCTGCTTCACACCATCCACCCAAATTTCGGTCTCCCTCTAGGCTTATGTCCACTCGCCTCTGACTTTAACACCTTTTTCACCGATCTCCCTTCATCCATCCTCACCATGTGCCCGAACCATCTGTCCTCTAACTTCTTCACCTTGCCCGTTTTGATGCGAACCACGTCGTTAGTGAACCTGTCTCTCAGCGACACTCCAGCCATGCTCCTCAAACATTTCATCTCGAAAGCACTCAACCTTCTTCTCTCCTATGTTCTCACCCCCCAAGTCTCAGCTCCACACAGCACAGTTGGCACGACGACACCCTCATACAGCCCTTTTTTTGCTTACATCCCCAAAGTCATGCAGCTCATTACGCTCTTCAGTGCACCCAACATTTTACACCCCTCCTTCACTCGCAACTTCACCTCAGTTTCCACTATTTCAGTCTTCTCCACATGGGAGCCCAGATACATAAAACATTGAACTTCCAACTAGTCTCCATTTAGGAGGACACTAATTCTGCTCGCATCAACAGACCTCGAGCATCTCATTACTTTAATTTTACCCACGTTCACTCGAAGCTTCCTCCTCTCACACACTCTACCAAACTGAATTCGCAACCAGGGCCGTATCATCCGCAAATAGCAAATGGCTCAGCTGCCAGCTCCGCCCATTCGCTTCCCACAGCTCCAAGCCACGACCCAGCACACTCGCGTTCACCTCCCTGACCACTCCATCCATATAGATATTGAACAGCCTGGGAGACATCACGCAGCCTTGTCACAGTCCCACTTTCACTGAGAACTAATCACTCACCTCGCTTCTCACTCTGACACATGCTCGGCTGCCAACATAGAAATTTTGCACCGCTTTCAACTAATGTCCGCCCACTCCATGCAAACGCGACACCCTCCACGGCGCTTCCCTGTCAATCCTGTCGTACCATTAATTTATCGAGAAACCTTTTATGCAACCATAAGTCAATACCGTTGGTCTTTGTCCGGTGCACTATAGTATAGAGCATTGGCACTCTAATCTAATTTAGCGTGAAGATGAGGATTCATCGACAAGGGTTTGGAAAAACGAATACAAAGAAGATATCTTTTAGAAGGTCATCTTCGTATTTATCTGAGTGACTGAACAATTTAACAGAAGCTTGCATCAAGAGTAAAGCACAACATTGTAGTTTATAAGGGAGTCGTGTATCACAGCAACAAAAATTCGTTTTGTAAGATTAACAGAAAAATTTCAATGATAATTTGAGTGAAAACATTTGAACGTCTTGAAAATTAAACTTGCAGATACAGACGCAAGACCAGATCCTCAAAACGGGGAGGGCTAATGACGAGACGCCCCTCACTTCGCTCGCTCGCTCGTTCACACACACATCAAAATTTGCCTCTTCAGCGCTGAATGGCGTATTCAAGACCCCCAAAAACCACACTTCGAGTAAAGAGTTTGGTCCGAGAGCTTTCACTGGTTTATCCCCACTACTTCATAGCTGGTTGTCGGACCCGCCCGACTGCATTTCCACGAGACGGCCAAGGGGGGTAAAGCGAATTAAAATTCCAAAAGCCACAAAAATTCTCCACTCAGGCCTATCTATTGCTAACTCTCTCGCTACCTCCACACTGACGTCTCGTTTTGCTGATGCCTGCTTCACACAATTCATCCGCCCAAACATCGATCATTTTCTGGGCATAAGCTGACTCCCCTACGTTTTCATCACCTTCTTCACCTCATGTCTTCCTCTGAATTGACGTCCACTTACCTCAGTTTTCATCACCATTTCACCAATTTCCCATCATCCATCCACATGCGTCCTAACCCCCTAAGTAGGCGACAATCTCCCCAGCTATTCAACTTCCTCACCATCTTTTTGGTGAGCACCCCTTCGTACGATTTACCCACCGCACACAATAAACGAATACCTTAGAAAATGCTGCATTTATTTTCATCTCCCTTTCCTTTCCTTTAAACAGCAGAACTACGCAAGTACTGCGCTATTCAGTCGTTACCAAGCCCGACACAAAATGAAGCCGCCCACGGGGATAACTACACGAATCAGGTGGGCCAACTCCAACGTAAGGCCCTGTCTACAGTGCGGAGTCTGGGGCCCAAGCGCGTCATCTCTGCGGTGTTGACGCAGACGCAGCCTCTGCGTTTCTCGGGCCTTTAGCCCGCTAATTCTTTCAGGCCACCCGAGCCACCTCCACACTGCTTTATTCCATGGGAAAGTGAATGATCCTCAATATTACTCTCTACAAAACAATGAGTTTAACTTTGGTTCTAACAGAAACACTGGTCCCACACGAGTTCGTCCCTACTCGTGTCTTGTTGGTGCAATGCAGTGCGGCCGAGAGACGTGAACATCGCAGAAAGCAATGCTTCGGGGTTCACATTAACAAAAAAACAGGCGAATGGTGATGTATGTATCAACTGCCACCCAGACCACAAATTTAATACAAGCATCAGCAATAGAACTCTCTATCACGTCCCTAAGCTGGCAGGCAATTCCTCCCCTCCCACCTTCTTGCGTCCTAATATGCAGGTGTCGGTGGTCGTAGTTTCCATCGCGGAGGTAAAAACCGGGGCCTAACAACAACAACATCAGAACACAGATTTTGTAACCTTCCAAATCATTTAATTACGGTTACTCCACCACTCTTTTGGAATTCAGTTGCAATACCGTCCAACCCGGGGGCTCCAATAATTAAATTATTAATTATGCGGGCAGGAAAAATGCAACGGAAATCACTATCAAGATTAATTGTTGGCTGAAAATGAAAGTGTTTTTCTTGATTTAAGATGACTCGTTGATTAATAATATTTCGCTTCTGTCCAAGGAGTGTTCACAAACACAAAGTGCATGAGCAGTTCGGTTATTTCTAATGAAAGTCACTCGGAGAAGACAGCGTTGCTACGGTCGATCATCTCAGACTCACCTTCATACCAGGCTCCTTCTCCATGAGCGGTCTGCAGTAGACGGGTACGGGCACCGGCACGCTAGAACTGGGCTTAGCAACCGCCTTGCCCCCTAGAGAAGGGTGAGGGGCGGCGGTGCCCAGTGCAGGGCGCGAAGCAGGTAGTGACCAGCCGTACGCCTGCACGCGACCATCATCCTTACGGACGTGGGCGCGCACTGCGCGGTACTGCTCGCGTCGTTCTGTGGCGCGGCGCTGTTGCTGGGCGGTGGACCTGCGCACCAACATGGGAGGGCATTAGCGTCAACCTGCACTCTAGTCAATGCGTTGAATTAAAAAATTATATTAAATTGACGTAACTTTTCAGTACGTTAGAGCCAAGAGCCTATCTGGCGCCAAACCTCGAACCAGCCACTAGTGCTGCATCAAGCTCGCCGAGAAGAAGCCTGGTATGCTCAAATTTCTAATCATCTTGTTCACATAGAAATCCGTTCATTTATTATTCCCATCGATTACGTCTCGTTGAAATATTTTTTGTGTGCATAGTAACATGTCATGCCACCTATACAGTTAGTTTCAAATTAGTGTCAATGTGTTCCAATCACTGTGCGAGTAATGGAATAGACAACCTCATGACGGACATTTTCTATCCTCAAGCTTTTTAGTAAATGTCAGGCGAGACAGTAAATAATGATAAAGAAAATGTCGGTGACCATACTTACTTTGCTTATTTTTATTAATCAATAGTCCAATGTAATGCTTTAATCTGTCTCGACATATTAAAAAGTGGAGAACCGAGAATGTCCTTCAACAATGTCCATCGGTTAGCCCTTTTTCCACAACCTCAGTTATAAGTTAATATTAAATTCATTAAAGAAGCAAATGTTGTCTTCAAAACAGTTCATGCTGACGAAGACTTGGTACGTATTATCAGTGTATTCTGATATTTATATAATTTTGTCCACATGTCATTATACCTAAATAAACTTCAAATCCTTAAAAGCTACAAACATTTTAGATTAGACTGTGTTTACTACTGCGTAAAGACAATATCCTTAAAGCTGCGAATGTCCAAGGTATGCACGGGTTGTGCATACCTTTGACAGTTGTGAGGTACAGGAACCTCAAGGTACTAAAGCCATGTAGACCAATAGTGGCAGCGCACCGCGGGTGGAAGCAAGGTGCCTCATCACTAATTTAACCTGCTCAAAACTTCCGAGATTCGCAGTCGTCCTTAAAGGGCTCCTTAAGGGTGTTGGGGCAATGCGCCCCAACAATTACTGAGAGGTACGATGAGAGACTGGAAACGGGAAGGCTAAGTCAAAAGACCTAAACTCACGGAAGGGAATCCAACTTACAAGAACAGCAAGAATGAAAGAAAAGGGAGATGTCGTAAATAAAGATTAAATTTGAAAGAAGGAATGGATTCAACACGGCCGTTAGTTCTACCCGAGAGGAGAAAATGTAGGCCCGATGGACAGAGACTATTGGTTGTGTTGTTAAGATGGAGTTTGTGATAAATGGAAGGAAATGTAAACATAAGATGCAAATGAGGTGAATAAAAGTCAAGTGAAATCAGGATGGAGGAGAAAATGATTGAGAGTGAAGAAGATGTGAATCTGAAGGGAAATAGGGTGTTCATCCCCTCGAGTTGGCCGTGACTCCGTGCGGCCCGTGAACCATACAGATGTCTAAGAGGGGCGTACTGAAAGACGCTAACATGTTGCCAACTTGATTCAAACAGGATTATTATTATTAAATTATTTATTTCCAGTCTGGCAATTGGTTTTAAATTGTAAGGTTTAACACATGAAATTTAATCAATAAATTTAGTTTTGGAATGAGCAAAACAAAAGATCAAAATCAATGACAGGAAGCATCGAAGCCATCACCTACAATCAAAACTATCAGTTAACAAATCGAGATATTAAAATGAATGACGGAAAGCATCAAACACAACCATTACTTACAATCAAACTAAAACTATCACTTAACAAATACAGGGATCAAAATAAATGATGGGAAGCATCAAACAGCCATTACTTACAATCAAACTAAAACTATCAGTTGACAAATAGAGGGATCAAAATGAATGATGGGAAGCATCAACCAAAGCCATTACTTACAATCAAAACAATCAGTTAGCAAATCGAGAGATTAAGTTAGCAAATCGAGAGATTAAAATGAATGACGGAAAGCATCAAACAAAGCCATTCCGTACAGTGAAAAATATAAAACGAAAAGATAGATTAGACTGACTAGGATTTCAAGCGCGTTGGAGTCAATATCCGTCTTGCACCGAACGTTAAATAGGCAACAAGTGCTGCAATAAGTTACTGCTATGTTATGGACTATCTCAAACACAAAAATAGTAATAAAATATATCAAACAAAGATAAACTTATGCAAGGAAGAGGAGTCTAGCCTCACAGGCCGCAGCCTATATTGTTCTTCTTGTCTAAATTTTGCTTGCAGAATACGTCGTGTCATCACTGTCGAGTAAATTAGAAAATAGGTGCGTTCAGTCATAAAACCAGGCAACAAACTCACATATCGGAAGCGTCAAAAAGGTCATGGTGGTTTGGTTTGTTCTTATTAGTGCGGCGGCGCATGGCCTCGAGAGGGGCAGTGGCGGGGGCGGTGGGGGGCGGCGCCACCTGGAAAAAAGACGGGAGGACCGTTAACGCTGTTGGCGGAGGGAGAACAAGGCTGTGGTAGGGCGGATGCAACAGTTCCATGAGGAGAGGAAACTAATAATCAATAATCACGTCTAGAGGGTGTAACTGTAACTGGCGTATATGACTGAAGCCAGCGGGCTAGAGCGCACCGACCCTCGTTGATGGTAACATCTGTAGCTCTGAACTGACCGTCTGTCCTGTGTTGTCGAAACGCACGCTGCCGTATGGGAGCGATCGCTCGGGTCGGTCAGGGTTGCTGCTGCTAAACAAGTTGCTGAAACTGCCGGGACAAGACAGACCGCGGGTTATCGTGTGAACTAACGGATGAAAACAATAGAAAATATGACAACGTGATATTAAAATTCCTATTTATCTAGGTCCAAAAAGCATATTGAACTTAAAATATTCGTAAATCTGAAGTAATCTCTTTTCAATCTCTCCCCTTCTCACATTCAACTACTTCAGAGGGTTCGCGTTTTCTTCACCCTCGTTCTGTTTCCCACTACTTTACCTGCCCCATGCATTGACCTTTCTCATCATTCTTATTTACCCGCCCCAACTGCCAGATGCCTAGCTTGCCTATCTCAGGATCACTTTCTCTACCCCCCAACTCGCAACTTTCAGACCCTCTACCTGGCCCTCCCAGGCTCACACTACTCTAACTCGCAACTTTCAGACTCCCTACCTGGCCCTCCCAGGCTCACACTACTCGAACTCGCAACTTTCAGATGCCCTGCTTGTCTTTAACAGATGCACACTACTCCAGCTCACCACCAACTTCCATAATTTTCTCATGTCAATACTGTCTGGAACCTTACACTCACACACATCAATCCCCTATAAAAGAATACAGAGCGCTGCCTTACGCATCGCAACGGTCTATACACTGACCGCACCTTTTCCTCATCTGCGCGATTAAACCAAGGTTATCTTCTTCAAACATCATTTGGTTATGATGGAAACACATCAAACAAGATTGTGGACTCGGCACATCCCAGCCACCACCTTTTGATCAAACGTCAAACCCACCTGAATATAATTAACACACCAGCAGCACACCTAGGCTCCCATTACATCAAGAATCCGCAATCTACAGATAACACATATATATACATGCATAATCACTGTAGTGGTGTGACGCAAAATAAAAAACACGTTCATTAAGACAAATTGATTTTTTATTAATTGTCATAAAGAAACATATTTTCTATTGTTTGGTTTTTCTAAGAATTTATTTGAAAATTATTTATCTTGCAGGAAAATGAAAATACTGTTTTACATCATGTAGAAATTAAAATTCCTTTGAACACTAGTGTATATACCTAAATACAATAGAACAAGGTGGCCAAGCAGGTCAATGCCAGCCCCCTCCCCCTTATGTTAATTAATTTTCACTCATCTTGTTCATATAAGTGCGGCTCGAACTTCAAAGTTTCTACTTAGGTACCAGATTTCACAGTGTTCTATTGATATTTAAAAATTTATGTTGCCTTTGCATATAACCAAACATCAATTTCCCAATGTTCAATATTCATAAAAGTTTCCTCTCTTTTTTAATTACTGATTAATTTATAATTTATTGCTGTAGCTATTTGACTATAATAACAGAAGTTGGTGCAGAGGTAAATGGCAGCAACATGTTAAATTCTTCACACCTTACAAAGTTACAAGGTACAGCATGCTCGTCCTTGTTCAGGTTGCTACGTTTCATAGTTATCCAGTACTCCTGTTGCCGGTTACATCATCACTTACATGTACATCATTCGTGCTCGCAAGTTGCAACACGTTTAATCATGCTCAGTCTACTGACACTCCTTCCACTGTATTCCTGTGGCTGTTACGAACCCTATTGTTAGGGTCGCTGAATGTGCGTGGCTGTAGTACAAATGATGTAAAGAGGAGGGAGATTGGTGAGATGTTTGTGAGGAGGAAGTTTGAGGTGTTGGCGCTGAGTGAGACGAAGTTGAAAGGTAAGAGCGAATGTGAGTTTGGTGTGGTAAGTGGAAGAAAGTCTGGTGTGGAGGAAGGTAGGACACGAGAAGGTGTGGTCTTGATATTGAGTGATCGGTAGCGCTACCGAATGGGCATTTGTGAGTGCTTACGGACCTGGCAGCAAGAGGAGTGAAGAGGATCATCCACCGGTGTGGTGGAGTTGGGGTTGCCCAGGGGTGACGCGCTTCACATTTCGAGGCGAAGATCCGGAAAAGACCCTCCAGTCATGCCAAAATAGTGGGGAGCGCCACGTCCGATCTGGGCAAGCGGTGCCGAGGCACGCCCGATGCGGTCGAGCACATCATGGAGTCATGCACAGTCATTGCATCCAGCAGGTTCGATCATAATATCCCATCGGCGTTTGATTTATGAAAGCGCTCGCGAGACAGCATCGATTTTCTCACGGGCATAGGTCTAATATAGAATATTGGGGTCTGCACAGGTGGTAAGTTGGAAACACTCCCTACACGCACATGTCTGGATATCTGGGCTTTTGGGTAGTGCACCAGTCGTGGCACCTCCAGCGCAGGAGGAGCTGAAGATGAGCAACAACAACTTTTAGATGCCTTGCTTGCCACTGTCTACGCCCAACACTACCTCGACTCACAACTTCAAAATGCCCTGTTTGCCCTCTCAGGTTCACACTACCCAACTCACAACATCAAGACGTCCTGTTTGCCCCTCTCAGGCCCACACTACGTCAACTCACAACTTCAAGATGACCTGCTTGCACCTCTCATGCTCACACTATGGTCAACTCACAATTTCCAAATGCCTTGCTTGTTCTTCTTGTCCACCTCTGAGTCCCCTTTGCTGGCCCTAATCATCTCCGTCCAGCGCACCGCCTCTTGCAGCTCCATGAAGCGCTCCTTGTACTGGTTGCGTTCCATCAGTACACGCGCCATTTCCACGCGCGTAAACCGTTTACGCTGCGCCATCGGAACGTCGTCCTGTGGCAACAGAGACATGATATACGCTGGCTGGCAAGCCAGGAAAGGGAAAAGAAACACGCTCATGATCACAATCAAGATTATGAGGGCACTGCTATAAATGGGCAAACCCATCAGTGAAAGTTTCATTGCAATGTAACACGTATTTGCTTTGTGGCGGGCGTGGTACAGATTGAGTAACGCAGTGCCTGCATTGTCCGCTGTATAAGGGAAAAAGACATATAAATGAATGCTGCAACTCAAGACGTATCAGTTTGTTATGTGTGGTTGGTAAGTTGTATGGGAGAGTGCTGATCAAAAGGATTAGATAGTGTACGGATTGCGCAATTGGAGAGGAACAGTATAGCTTTAGGAGTGGTAGAGGGTGTGCCGATCAGATTTTCGCAGTGAGACATATCTGTGAGAAGTAGCTTGCAAAGAGAAAGGATGTGTTCTTGGCCTTCATGGACTTGAGAAATGCATACGGCAGAATTGACAGGGCAGCGCTGTGGATGGTGATGCGTTTGTAAAGAGTGGGCGGAAATGTGTCGAAAGCGGTGCAGAGTTTCTATGTTGGCAGCCGAGCTGGTGTCAGAATGGGAAGTGAGGCGAGGGATCGGTTTCACAGTGAAAGTGGGTCTGAGACAAGGCTGCGTGATGTCTCCATGACTGTTCGATCTTTACATGGATGAAGTGGTCAGGGAGGTGAACGTAAGTATGCCGGATCGTTGCTTGGAGCTGTTGGAAGCGAATAGGTGGAGTTGGCAGTTGAGCCAGTTGCTGTTTGCGGATGATACGGCGCTGGTGGCGGATTCAGAGGAGAAACTATGACGGCTAGTGTCTGAATTTGGTGGAGTGTTTGAGAGGAGGAAGCTTCTAGTGAACGTACAGATACAGACAATAGGCCGCATCCCCCAGAAAAGGGGGTAGCCGATGGCAAGGCGCATCTCACACCCTCATACGCTCACACTCACACAACTTAGCTCTTTCGTGCTAAAGGGTCTGGCCGGTACCCCCGCAACATATACTCTGGGTCACGAGTGCAGTCCGAGGATCTGTCGTCAGCAGCAGAGCCCGACAGTTTTCACTGGTTTACCCCCGTCGCGTCATAATGGCCGGGCCTCCCACCCACGACCATCCCGACAGCGGGATGCCAAGGGCGGGAAAGCACATCAGAGCAGCGTCAAAATCAATCATTCACAACCCCTCTCCACTCACGCCTGTTCATTGCAGGCTCCACACCATCCATCCACCCAAGCTTCGGTCTACCTCTAGGCCTGCGACCACTAGCCTCCGCATTCATCACCCTTTTCACCAATCTCCCTTCATCCATCCTCTCCATGTGCCCGAACCATCTCAGAACACGCGAATCCACCCTGTCCTCCAACTTTTTCCCCATTCCTGTTCTGATTCGAACCCCGTCGTTGGTGATCCGGTCTCTCAGCGTTACTCCAGCCATGCTCCTCAAACATTCCATCTCGAAAACATTCAACCATCTTCTCTCCTCTACTCTCTCACCCCCCAAGTCTCAGCTCCGTAAAGCACAGTTGGGACAACAACACCCTCATACAGCCATCTCTTTGCTTCCATCCCCAAACGTCCTACAACTCATTACACTCTTCATTGCACCCAACACTTTACAAGGGACCCCTCCTTCACTTCAGTTTCCACTAGTTCAGTTATCTCCACATGGGAGCCTAGATACTTAAAACACGGAACTTCCTCCAAGAGCTCTCCATTTAGGGTGACACTAACTTTGCTCCCATCGACAGTCCTGGAGCATCTCATTACTTTACAAGTGGAAACGTAGATAAAAGCAAAGTAATGAGATGCTTGAGGACTGTTCCTACAAGCAGAATTAGTGTCCTCCTTAATGGAGAGTTGCTGAAAGAAGTTCAGTGTTTCAAGTATCTGGGCTCCCATGTGGAGAAGACTGAACTAGTAGAAACTGAGGTGAAGTTGCGAGTGAAGGAGGGGTGTAGAGTGCTGGGCGCACTGAAAAGTGTTATGAGCTGCAGGACGTTGGGGATGGAAGCAAAGCGAGGGTTGTATGAGGGTGTCGTCGTCCCAACTGTGCTATTCGGAGTTGAGACTTGGAGGGTGAGAGCAGAGGAGAGAAGAAGGTTGAATGTTTTCGAGATGAAATATTTGAGGAGCACGGCTGGAGTTACACCGAGAGACCGGATCACCAACGACGTGGTTCGAATCAGAACGGGGATGGTGAAGAAGTTGAGGGACAGAGTGGATTCGCGTGTTCTGAGATGGTTCGGGCAAATGGTAAGGATGGATGAAGGGTGATTGGTAAAGAGGTTGATGAAGGCGGAGGCAAATGGTCGCAGGCCTAGATGTGGACCGAAGTTTGATGGATGGATGGTATGAAGCAGGCGTTATAAAGGAGACTTTAATGTGGAAGTAGCAAGAGAGCGTGCAATGAACAGGCTTGAGTGGGAAATGGTTGATTTTGACGCTGCTCTGATGCACTTTCCTGCCCTTGGCATCACGTTGTCGGGATGGTCGTGGGTAAGGAGGGAGGGAGGGGCGGCTTTCACGATGCGGCGGGAGTAAACCGATGAAAACTGCCTGGCCCTGATGCTGACAACAAATCCTCGGGCCGCGCTCGGAACTCAGCGTGTGTGTTGCGGGGTTACCGACCGGACCCTTTAGCACAAAAGAGCTAAGTTGTATGAGTATGAAGTGCGCCTTGCCGTCGACCCCCTCTTTTCTGGGGGATTCGGCCTAGTGTCTGTATCTGTAACAAGGTTTGATCTTAGCACTAATACATATACTACACAGTGTTTTGGCCACCGTATCTCTCTGCCACTCTTGTGCCATGCCCATTCCCCAAGCAGCCTTTCTGAAAGCATTATTCATTCCTTCTGTAGTATATTGCTCACCTCATCTTCCTGCCCCTGTCCCTTCTGTGCCATGCCCTCCATTTCTGTCCTCAGGGTCTTGATGTCCTCCTCTAGCTCCTGGATGCGCAGCGCCTGACGCGCCTTTACGGCCGTCACCGACTTGATCTCCTCGCGCAGGATCTCCTGATCACTGCACATAAACTCGCACGAGTCATTCATGACATGACGTAGTAACAAATGTTACACACTGCATTACAACACTTCACATCATATACGTTCCAACATTAACACTCCCTAACTGAAATTGAATAAGTCAATGCACCCAACATACAGTGTGCCACTTACAGTTTGAGCAACAGCTGATCTAACAAACCATGAAACAATATAAAAATCGTAAACATGAATTATCCACCTAATAGGTAGAACCCGTTTGGTAATAAATTACTTTAGGGTGTGAACGGTGTGCATCATCACATGCCTATAAGGGCTAAGCTGGAAGCACCTTGCATCTAAATTGTTCCCAAGTAGCATGATCAACCAAAGCCGGACACATCAAGTAAATGTATCGTGCAGTTCACCAAATATAATCCCAACCTAAGCCTAGCTAACTATAACACCAGCACCATTTTGCACCAAGGAAACTCAATGACACATCTATCAAAATGATCAACCAGAAATTAAAATTAGTTTCCTTATTGACACTCTCGAGCTCAAAATGCACTCAAAGATCCACTGCCTCGGCGCTCAGCAAGGGAAACAGAACTCATGGCCGTGAGGCCTACTCACTGAACTTGATGGAAAAACGTTCAACAAGATCTAAAAATTGAAAATGATCAGCTGCTGGGTACTTCCAATCAAATTAGCCATAAAAGAAATCGAAGCGTTGCCAACAAGATCGTCTAATGGGCCACATTAAGAGAACACCCAAGAGTAGCTGCCAGAATACCTAGCACACGCATTTTGGTGAAATGGTCCTGGGCCTGTCCAAATGCGTTGGCTTGATCAGTGCACGCTTCAAGACAAACAAATTGCGAGGTAAGAAAAGCCAGAAAACAATCAATCAAAACAACCAGAGCCAAAGGCTGTGGTCGTGGGTGAGGTGTCAATGTTTTTGTACCAATCAATTGTTGCGTTTTATTCTTGAATGCAAAGAAGTAATGGAAATTTCCATTTGATGAGCCTCACGGGAACTAACTACTCATAGCATCACATAAAATTGGTAAAAAGAGGACTGGACACACTTAATGACTCCATTGCTAGCCACTCATAGCATCACATGAAATCTATAAAACTTGATGATTCCAATGCTAGCCACTCATAGCATCACATGATATCAGTAAAATAAGGACTGGACAGACTTAAAGATGCCATTATTTTTTCTTGGGCAGGAACTTGATCAACATATCATTAGGGGTTCAGTGTTGACTACAACATGTTGGCTGGTTTGTCTTATTACAAGTGAACTTCCTCAAACGTTGTGTGGCGAATGGCTTAGTGCTAAATTAGCGCCTGGTTCAACTAACTCGGTAGTGTGCCTCACTGGAATTTGGGATGCATGAGGTGTTGGCATAGCAGTTACCTGGTTACCTCATCGTACACCTGGTTTGTCGCACTCAGAAGCTAAAGGTGCCTCACTACCGTCGGGGATGCATGAGAAGGTCGTGGCATAGCGTTACCTGGTTAGCTCAACGTACGCCTGGTTTGTCTCACTCAGTAGCAAAAGGTACCTCATTAGCATCGGGGATGCATGAGAAGAAGTTGGTGGAGCAGTTAGCAGATCTAACTAGCTCAGTAACTAAACGTGCCTAACTAGCGCCTAGCATGCACAAGGAAGAGTTGGCGGAACAGTTACCTGGTTAGCTCATCTACTTTGGCAATGAGGTCATCTTTGACGATGTTGAGGGCATTCCTGAAAAAGCAGACAAGACGACATGACGTTAGAGGGTTCAACAAGCGGCTACTGGCCGCCCAACACAGCACGACCAGCAACAGTTGCTACAGGCACACAGTTGTACAGCAGTGGCACAACGCGTTTAGAAAGAGATGTTTGGGTACATCATTAAATTTCAAGGCTGCAGGGATAAAAGACTACTATTTTCATTCTAAATCAACAGGTGATACGTGGCTTTGTAAAGCCAACATGAGCATGTAACTATTACCCGTCCGTTTTGGTTGAACGGTTATGTCTCCACGAATTATCTGTAAATTGTAAAAAATAAACTTGACTTTCTCCTTTACATGACTATCACATACATGCTAACGTGTGCACATTGTGGGTACTAGTGAACATTGTGGAAACAGGAGTAGATTGCGCGTGCGCGCGCGCGTGCGCGTGCGCGTGCGCGTGCGTGTGCGTGTGCGTGTGCGTGTGCGTGCGTGCGTGCGTGCGTGCGTGTGTGTGTG
>SDVV010007242.1:0-17908 GCA_016164225.1 Gammarus roeselii
AGGACTTTGACTTTGCGCTGTAGTAAACCTTAACTTGAACATTGAAAAATAAGAAAAACAAAGACTAACTTGATGCAGCACTGTTTGCTGGTTTGACATTCGGCGCCAGAAGGACGATAACTCCAGCGCGCTAGAAAGCCTCGTCACTCTAATCTAATCAACCTCTATATGGATGAAGTGGTCAATGAGGTGAACGCGAGTGTGTTGGGTCGTGGCTTGGAACTGTTGGATTTGAATGGGCGGAGTTGGCAGTTGAGCCAGTTGCTATTTGCTGATGATACGGCCCTGGTTGCGGATTCGAAGAAGAAGCTATGTAGGCTAGTGTCTGAGCTTGGTAAAGTGTGTGAGAGGAGGAAGCTTCGAGTGAACGTGGGTAAGAGTAGAGTAATGAGATGCTCGAGGACTGTCGATGCGAGCAAAATTAGTGTCACCCTAAATGGAGAGCTCTTGGAGGAAGTTCAGTGTTGTAAGTATCTGGACTCCCATGTGGAGAAAACTGAACTAGTGGAAACTGAAGTGAAGGCGCGAGTGAAGGAGGGATGTAAAGTGTTGGGTGCACTAAAAAGTGTAATGAGCTGTGTAGGACGTTGGGGATGTAAGCAAAGAGAGGGCTGTATGAGGGTGTTGTTGTCCCAACTGTACTCTTCGGAGCTGAGGCTTGGGGGGTGAGAGCAGAGGAGAGAAGAAGGTTGAATGTTTTCGAGATGAAGTGTTTGATGAGCATGGCTGGAGTAACGCTGAGAGACCGGATCACCAATGACGTGGTTCGAATCAGAACAGGGATGGTGAAGAAGTTGGAGAACAGAGTGGATTCGCGTGTACTGAGATGGTTCGGGCACATGGAGAGGATGGATGAAGGGAGATTGGTGAAAAGAGTGATGAATGCGGAGGCGAGTGGTCGCTGGCCTAGAGGTAGACCGAAGTTTGGGTGGATGGATGGTGTGAACAGGCGTTGGGAAGGAGAGACTTGAATGTGGGTTGGGGTGGATGGATGATTATTCGTTTTATAGATCATTAACACTTCATTTTAGTATTATATTATTTCTTATTTCGTGGGCTCTATTATTTTTTTCTGCCCTTTTTTCATAGTGATGAATTTTGCATTTGTTATTATTATATATATCGAGGTTGGTTGAGACAAGGAGACCCAGGGAAGGGGGATACTCGTGGGACCCGCGGGACTCGGGGGACTTGGAAGACCAGGAGGATTTGGAGGGACCCACTTGGACCCTTCTGGGGCCCTTTGGGACATCCATGAGACCCTTCGGGACCCTCGTGAGAAGCTGTAGCACTCACTTGAGGCCATTCTGAATCCTGGAATCTTTGCTCCCTCCTCCCAATTCTACATTAAACCTACTCTGTATCTACGCTAAACCTACTCTGAATCTTCGTTGAACCTTCTCTGAATCTACATTAACCGGTCTCTGAAACTACGTCAAACCTACTCTGAATCTACGTCAAACCTACTCTGAATCTACATTAGACCTACTTTGTATTTACATTGAACCTATTCGATATCTACTACTACCTATTTGGTATCCACGTTGAACCTACTCTGAATCGACGTTAAACCTACTTTGTGTCTGCTGTAAATCTACTCCAACGACGGTAAACCTACTCTGTAGCTACGGTAAACCTACTCTGAATCTACGCTGCACCTATTCTGCCACTCTTCACTTGCCCTACGGGGGAGTCTGCATTAACTTCGCGTTGGGACTCCGGTGGAAAACAAGATCAAAATACTACCACTACTACTTGAATGTGGAAGTGGCGAGAGAGCGTGCAATGAACAGGCGTGAGTGGAGAAGGTTGATTTTTGACGCTGCTCTGATGTACTTTACCGCCCTTGGCATCACGTTGTCGGGATGGTCGTTGGTGGGGGGGGGACTAGTGAAAACTGTCGGGCCCTGCTGCTGACAACGGATCCTCGGACCGCACTCGTGACCCAGAGTGCGTGTTGCGAGGTTCCCAGCCGTACCCTCTAGCACAAAAAAGCTAAGTTGTGAGTGTGTGCGTATGAGGGTATGAAGTGCGCCTTGCCGTCGGCCACCCCTCTTTCTGGGGGATTCGGCCTAGTGTCTGTATCTGTATTGTCCTTATTGAACATTTGGCTTCCATGCTTATTTCGTAAATTTTTTGGTGTAATTTTTATGACTGAATTTATTGCCATGTAGCAATCATTTTAATAGATTATTTAATTCTTCTAAAACATATATTTAATGGGTCATTTGTGACCGATGACTTTTATCGTTCAATCAACGGCTTATACGGACTGCGTCAATCCCGCACTAATGGTTATAATATTTATGTTCCTTCAGAGCTTGGGCTTACTGACGGCGTCCAGCTGACGGTTGCCGACATCACGTCCCCAAACGCCGTGCTGCTCACACTACGCCTCACACACGATATGGACACCTAAGACTGCAACAACAATTTAGATCTTCTAGTCTGGAAATCTTAGGCTTATAATACATCTTTGAAAATTATAGGTAGCGTTGCCACCATGTAATCTCCTCCGAGAATACAGTTGGAAGTGTTCTACTGTTATTCTTACTATCTAAAACTTTTTCCCTTCATCTTATGTCGTCAGTGACTTCCTCAAACTGTAAGCAAGTGACATTCTGACTGTCATGTCTATATGAAAACGTGTGTAGAGGTTACATTTGTTTTGAATTTTATTAGCTACCAATTTCGATAAATAACCTAAACATACATTTTTGAAGTATATTTATATCCAGTTGTTTAGATGTCACTGCGTCGAAGGGACTTCAGTCATTGTTCTGAACAATATAATGGTTATTCACTGTCATCAGTTCATACCAGCTGTAACTTGTTTACTTGACAACTTTTGATAAATCCCCAGTACTTGAATAGTATTTTCTTAACCTAACCTTCTCAAATTGGTTAAATTTTTAGTTTGTACAGACACAGACACTGTTCAACAGATACAGATACACTCATCTCATGCACTCGCACGCGTAACTTGAACTGAGCCTTTTAGCGTTGAAAAGGCAGGGTGCGGATGTGTGAGGTTTTGTTAGGGTTTTGAATGCCCTATCAGGTTAAAAAAAAATTGGAAAATGTCAGGTTTTTCGAAATTGACATTTATTTATAAATAATGATGAATAATCTAAAGGAAAACGCTTATTTTTGTAACAACACAGTTATTTGAAGATGAGTACTGAAAACAATATCATGATTTACAGTCTGGGAGTAGAATGACTGTAATTCTGTCCTCTGTGTCTCTTTTAATGAACGAAGGATTACATTAATTCTACAAGGGACCTGACCGTATGACTAGTCACAAATTTCCCCGAGTAACAAATTCCACAGTTGGAGCCTGTTGAGTAAGGCCTGTAGATCGGTCTACAAAAAGGAGCTAATTGTTTAAATTGATGATTATAAACATAGATTATATTCCTTATTTATTTCTGCTGTTCTATAGTTTTAGCGTGGCTTTTGATATTTCCTTCACTTTTAATCCAATTTCCCTTTTATATTTTTTTTATTTGATAATGTTATATTTGCATTGCTGATTTCTCATTTATTTATGCTTCTATCCAGTTCGGATATTTTGTTAAGTCTTCCAACCTTCATCAGATATGACATTGCGCCAGACTAAGTTTAACCCTCTTTGGTTAGAAGAGTAGATGTTTCAGAAGTGGTTGTTAAGAGAGGACACTACCAAAAGAGCTTTTAAATGCAAGTTGTGTCGGTGTTCAGAAGCCTTAAGTAAGAGACGAAGAAAGCATCAACCGAGCATGCTAAGATGAAGAAGCATTTGGCCTACGAAATAAATATAACCTCGTCAGCAGCGACGATGTCTTCAAATGCGCCTTGGGGTGGATGGATGGTGATTCATTTTGTAGATCATTAACACTTTATTTGCTATTTCATTATTTTTCGTTTCGTGGGCTCTATTATTTATCTGTGCCCTTTTTTTCATTGTGATTAATTTTGCATTGGTTATTATATATCGAGGCTGGTTGAGACTAGGTGACCCGGGAACATACTCGTGGCACCCGCGGGTCTCTGGAGATCCGGGGGTTTCGGGAACCCGGAGTACTTGAAAGACCAGGAGGATTTGGAGGGACCCCCGTGGACCCTTCTGAGGCCCTTTGGGTCACCCTTGAGACTCTTTGGGACACCCTTGAGAACCTTTGGGACACCCTTGAGAACCTTTGGGACACCCTTGAGCCCCTTTGGGACACCCTTAAGACCTTTTAGGACCCCTTGAGAAAATTTGGGATCCTCTTGAGGCCTCTCTGAAATCGGAGACACTTGCTTTCCCCTCCCCACGCTTTAAAACCTATACACAGAAAAATGTAAGTATGTGAAATGCTTGAGTAGAACAATTAGCTATTACAGACCACGGATTACTGGCACAGAAGGAGAGAGCTGCGTCGAGGCTGGTCGATGAACGTCGAGATCAGTCGAAACACGTTGAGGCTAGTCGAGACCGGCCGAAATGATTCGAGACCCGCTAAGATTAGCTGAGACGAGGGGACTCAAGGGAGCTGGAGAGCTCGGGGGACTTGGGTTACCCTCAGGGACTCATCGGGCTCGTTTGGGACCCGCGGGACCTCTGCCCCCCCACGCCGCTCCCACCCACATTTTTCGACGTGGAAAAAGCATACGACACAACGTGGAAATACGGGCTCATGAAGGATCTCCACCGTAAAGGCTTGAGAGGTCGCCTACCACGTTTTATCCACAATTTCTACAAAACCGCACCTTCAGGGTCAAGGTTGGCAACACACATCTCCGTCATATCCGCAAGACATGACCGTCCCCCAGGGAAGCGTCCTCGGTGTCACTCTTTTTATCCTCATAATCGATCAGTTAGCCGACATTCTTCCTCGTGGGCGACCTACAAATAAGCTACAGACACCCCAGCCTTATAACAATTCAACATGAACTCCAGAAGTGCCTAAACCTAGTCGGGAACTGGGCTTCCCTAAACGGATTCCGATTCTCGCCCTCGAAAACTAGAAGCATGCTCTCTACCCTTGTGTGTGGGGTGGATATATGATTATTCATTTTATAGATCATTAACACTTTTTTTTAGTATTTTATTATTTCTTCTTGCTTGGGCTCTATTATTTTTCTCTGCCCTTTTTTCTTGTTGATAGATTTTGAATTGGTTATTAATATTATATGTATCGAGGCTGGTTGAGACAAGGTGACCCAGGGAGGGGAGGTTTTCGTGGGACTCGAGGACCAATGGTTTCGGGATTCCGGGGGACTTGAGAGACTAGGTGGATTTGGGGGGGTCCACTTGGACCTTTCTGGGGCCCTTTGGGACACCCTTGAGACCCTTAAGGACCCTTTAGTGGAACTGCGGGACCCTTTAGAGGCCCCTCTGAATCCTGGAACCTCTGCTCTCCCCTCCCAGCGCTGTAAAACCCATACACAAAAAAATGTTTATGTGAGATGCTTAAGTGGAACACATAACCATTACAGTCCGCGGATTGCTGGCGCAGAGGGCGAGGGTCGCGTCGAGGCTGGTCAAAGTGCGTCGAGATCAGTCGAAACATGTTGAGGTGAGTCTAGTTGGTCGCGACGAGCCGAAACTGGCCGAAATGATTCGAGTCAAGCCGAGATGAGCTGAGGCGGGGGGTCTCGGGGGGCTCTGGGAGCTCGGGAAGACCCGGGGGACATGGGTCACCCTCCGGGATTCATCGGGCTCTTTTGCGACCCAAGGGACCAATGCCACCCCCCGACTCATCCCTTAAACAATCGGTGCCAAATCAATAATCTGAGCAGTTTTTCTGCCCATGACGAACCTGCTCTTACTTTCTTGTTCACGATTCACAATATTATAATGCTGGAGTATTTGTGCGGGAGTTCGTGTTGGTGATTTTGTGAGTGGGTATTTTTCTTCAGTCTGTGCTCGCTGCGCGTGCACGGACCATATGCAGTTTCTGGCGTTGACCTGGACTGCGCAGCTATAAAACCTTGTGACGCGTTGCGGTTGGAGTCGATCTAATCCGTGAAGCCATAGACCTTTTACCAATTCTTGGAGTTCTGAATGGTTGGAGGCAGGGATTCGTTTTGTCTGAGTCTTTATCTTGCCTGACTAAATAAATTGTACTTGAAATCAAATAGACCGCGTAGCTGGAAACATTGTGTTGCGTTGCTGTCAGAGCTGGCTTTGTCCGTGTGGCCGTGAACCTGTACCAATTTTGACGATACTATCTGTGCGTGTTGGCGTGTGGACATGTTAATCATGAGGGTCTGAGAGGTTTGAGGCGAGGATTCGTTTCGTTTCATCTGAGTCTTTATCTCTCCTGAGTAAATATATTGTACCAATACAACTGGATCGTGTAGCTGTAAATATTATGTTGCGTTGCTGTCGGAGCCGACTTGGTCCGAGTAGCCATGAACCTTGTACCAATTTCGAAGATACCATCTGTGCGCACTGGCGTATGGACATATACATGAGGTTCTGAGGGGTTGGAGGCGAGGATTCGTTTCGGTTCATCTGAGTCTTTATCTTACCTAAATGAATAAATTGTATTTATACAACTAAACCGCGTAGCTGTAAATATTGTGTTGCGTTGCTGTCGGAGCTGAATTTGCCCGTGTAGCTACTGACCTCGTACTAATCTTGACGATGCTACCTGTACGCACTAGGGTGCGTACATATACTCTTTAAGTTCAAAATGATTGGAAGCGGAGGTCCGTTCAGAGTAAGCATTTTTTCTTTTGTGCACCAGCGTGTGTCTGATATTGCTAAAATTTTCACTTCCTTTCTAACGTTGAAAGCGTTGTTTTGTTTTTTCCTTGCACACCTAGGCGTGCGAGCCTACTGGAATCAATGATCATCGAGCCCTACGGGGGAGCCTATTATGACTCACGTTGATGCTCTGGTGGAAATGAGGCTCAAATCAATCAATCAATATACCCTTGTGCCCGGTTTACACCTGGAACCAGGACTAACGCTGCACAACACCCGTCTAGTATACGAAGAAACGATCAAATTCCTGGGTCTTGTGTGGTACTCTGAACTCACGTGGCGACCCCACATTGCAGCCCTGGCGACTCGATGCAAAAGATCGACGTGACTTATCCAATCGGTAACATCCCGGAAGTTCGGTGCCGATATGGACACCGGAATGACGTTGTTCAGAGCAATAATACGATCGCGCATGGACTACGAAGCCGTTGTCTACGGTTTACAGCTAAAACTACTCTCGACCATGGCAAACAATGCTTGCGTATCACAACCGGCGCACGTTGAGGCTCAGGTGGAAATGAGGCCCAAATCAAATTAAAATCACAACCGGCGCGTTCCGCTCCACCCCAATCGAATCCCTTAACGTTCTTGCTAACGAACTTCCACTTCCGCTCCAGAGAGACAAACTTTAGCAACAATACTATTTTGAGACTAGAAGTCTAATCAAAAATCCGGTAATCAGCCACGTCACCAACATATCCGATAAGCGCCTTTTCGCGGCTAAGAAGAAAATATGCCCACCGTTTTCCCTACGTGTTGACAACCTGCTGTCCTCGCTGAACATTAATCGTAGAGCTATTAAGCCTTCATTCTCCCACCGAATTCTTCAAATTAACTCACCAACATGTATGATCAACTCACCACCGGTTAACCTAGACCTGCAAGTGTACCCTAAAGCGACGACGCCAACTAACGCGTACCGGCAGGAATTCCTAAGATCACTTGAGGACGAATATTTAGAGCACCGCTATATATTCACCGACGGCTCCAAAACCGCGGACGAAGTGGGAGCCGCCGCTGTGTGCGGGAACATCCCACTCTGTCACCCTCCCTCAAGAGGCCTCTGTGTTCTCTGCGGAGCTCCACGCACTCGAACTAACCATCTCTATTGCCAAAACAGATCACTTCCCCAAATACGTCGTATTCTCAGACAGTCTGAGTGTCCTCATCCAGCATGAAACACTGCACTACGAACATTCCGCTCTTCGTAAAATGCAGCACGATCTCTTTGTGATGTCCGAGACGGGTCAGGCAGTTGAATTCTGCTGCATTCCCAGACACGCGGGAATAAGAGGAAACGAACTGGCGGACTCGCTTGTTAAACTGGCATCTTCTCACCAAGAACAATTCTTCGCAATCATTACCGGGACTGGTTCCCTATTATCAACTCCCATATGAGTGGAGAGTGGACAAAACATGCATTCGGTCAAACCCTCAGTCGGAGAATGGGAAACAAAGTTCACCAACAGAAAAGACCAAGTGTTCATCAACCGCTTGTGCACGGGACACACGTGGATAACTCACAACCACCTGATGGATGTCGACATAGGACCAAACGCGCCACCTTGCCCCTGTTGACACCAAATAGCTATCAGCGTGAAACGCTTACTGATGGATTGCAACGCACTCGCGGCAGCCTGACGAGCGTTCTTAAATACCCCGTGCAACCTACAAAGCCTACTCACGGACCCAACCTACTGTAAAAAGCTTATTGCTTTCAGAAGACACACCGGACTATACGAAGCTGTCTAAATCCCAAACACCTGTGCAAGTGAGGAAGTCTTTCCACCCCATTGCGCACAGTGATAACAATACATTTACGAAGATACGCGTTAACTCTTTACTCTCTTGTACGCGCTAGTACGCGAACATGCTACATTTGAAATATGTACTGACTTCATCTTGACAAGACTAAAATTTTCGCACGCAAAGCCCTGCGAACTTACCTGAATCAATGACGGTCGCGCCCTACGGGGGAGCCTATTATGACTCACGTTGAGGCTCTGGTGGAAATGAGGCTCAAATTAAAGCCGCTCCCACCCTGAAATGCTTGAGTATAAAAGTTCATTATTACCGTCCACAGGATTACCGGCGCAGAGGGGGAGAGCCGCGTCTAGGCTAGTCGAGATCAGTTGAAACATGTCGAGACAAGTCGAGTTGGGCGCGACGAGTCGATACAAGCCAGTTGGGGTAGATGGATGATTATTCATTTTATAGATCATCAACACTTTATTTTATTATTTCTTCTTGCTTGGGCTCTATTATTTTTCTCTGCCTTTTTTTTCATGGTGATCTATTCTGTATTGATTATAGAATTATGTATCGTTAGACGCCCGCAGGAGCCCTAGGTGGACTAAGCGGTGTGTTAGTTAGTCTATTCCAACCTACGGTGGGAGAATTTGCGCTCTCCCTGGGCGCCTAATAAATGCCCGAGTACAGCTAGGCATTTCGATAGCTAAATGGTGAAATAATGTTTACGTTGATCTTAGAGAGCGAAAGTCTTGAACGGCACTGTACGTGGAGGAGACGGGGAGAGTCGAGGCAGGCTGAGGCGAGTGGAGACGAGTCGACTGGTGGGGCGATGAGTCAAGACTACCGAGGCTGGCTGAGACTAGGTGACCCGGGAGTAAGGGGTGCTCACGGGCCCCGGAGGACTTGAGGGACCCGGGGTTTCGGGGACTCGGAAGACCAGGAGGATTTGGGAGGATCCACTTGTACCCTTCCGGGTCCCTTAGGGACCCCCTTGAGAACTTTTGGGACCCGTTTGAAGCCCCTCTGAACCCTGGCACCCCTGGCTCCCCCTCCCCACGCTGTAAAACCTATACACCAAAAAAATGTATGTATGTGAAACGCTTTGGTAGAACAGTTGACCATTGCAGTCAACGGATTACTGGCACAGAGGGCAAAGGTCACGTCGAGGCTGGTCGAGGTACATCGAGGTCAGTCGAAATATGTGGAGGCGAGTCGAGTTGGTCGCGCGATGAGCCGAGACTGTCCGACGCGATTCGAGACAAGCCGAGATGAGCTGAGACGAGGGGACCTGGAGAGCTCGGGAGACTTGGGCCTTCCGGGATTCGTCGGGCTCTTTTGGGACCCGAGACGCCTCTGCCACCCCACTCCAACCCCAAAATGCTTGGGTGAGAAAAAAAAAATGTTAGCACAGAGACCTACTCGGTATTTGCGTTGAACCTACTGTGTCTACGTTGAACCTACTCGATAACTAAGCGGTAAACCTACTCTGTATCTACTTTGTATCTGTGTTAGGTCTACTCTGTGTCTGTGTTGAACTTGTTCTGTATCCATGTTGGAACTACTCGGAATCTGCGTTGAACCTGCTCGTAATCTACGCTGCACCTACTTTGCCATTCTTCAATTGCCCTGCGGGGGAGTCAACATTAACTTCGCGTTGGGACTCCGGTGGAAAAGTGAAGCAACAACTACTACTACTTCTTATTTCGTGGGCTCTAGTATTTATCTGGGCTCTTTTTTTATGGTGATCAATTTTGGATTAGTTAGTCTAGTCCAACCTACGGTGGGAGAATTTCCCGGGCGCCTTACGAATGTCTGAGCACAGCTAGGCGTCTGAGCACAGCTGGCACAGAGGGCGAGGGTCGCGTCGAGGCTGGTCGAGGTGCGTCGATATCAATTGAAACATGTTGAGGCGAGTCGAGTTGGTGCGACGAGCCGAGACTGGCCGAAATGAGCTGGGACGAGGGGTCTCGGGGGACCTGGGGAGCTCGGGAAGATCCGGGGACTTGGTTTACCCTCCGAGAACAGCTTTGCGCAGAGGCAGTATCGTAACCAATGAGTGACCAGTGAGTTCGAAAACACCATCGCAAAATAAGAGTCACCGCTCAAAGCCGAATATCGCTCCGAGACCGAATATCGTCTCGTAAAGGTTCAAGTTTTCAACTAAATTGGAGAGATCGGCTATCATCTCTTAGGAGCGAGAGCAATAATGAACCTCAGAGGGATACTTTTCTGGGGTATCAGGCTCACTCGCCTTCCCGCGGTGTCCTCGTTACACACCAATTTTCATTTGTCCCTTTGTGTAAATACGTTTTGAGTTAGCAGACCTCTCCACCGCCCCCCCTTTCAGTTTTTAGCTACATCTCCCCCGTGGTGCACAAAGAGGTGAGCCCCCCACTGACACTGGGGCTTGTAAGTTTAGAATCGAAACAGATACAGATACAGACACTGGGCCGCATCCCTCAGAAAGGGGCGTGGCCGACGGCAAGGCGCACCTCACACCCTCATACGCTCACTCACACAACTTAGCCTTTTTGTGCTAATGGGTCCGGCCGGTGCCCTCTCAACATACACTCTGGGCCACCAGTGCAGTCCAAGGATCCATCGTCAGCAGCAGGGCCCGACAGTTTTCACTGACCCCCGCCGCGTCATAATGGCTGCCCCCCCTCCACCCACGACCATCCCGACAGAGGGATGCCAAGGGCGGGAAAGCACATCAGAGCAGCATCAAAATCAACCATTCTCCATTCACGCCTGTTCATTGCACGCTCTCTCGCCACCTCCACATTCATGTCTCTTTTTCCCAACGCCTGCTTCACGCCATTCATCCACCCAAACTTCGGTCTACCTCTAGGCCTACGACCGCTCGCATCCGCATTCATCACCCTTTTTACCAATCTCCCTTCATCCATCCTCTCCATGTGCCCGAACCATCTCAACACACGCGAATCCTCTCTGTCCTCCAACTTCTTCACCATCTTTGTTCTGATTCGAACCACGTCGTTGGTGATCCGGTCTCTCAGCGTTACTTCAGTCATGATCCTCAAACATTTCATATAGAAAACATTCAACCTTCTTCTCTCCTCTGCTCTCACCTCCCAATCCTTAGCTCCGTAGAGCACAGTTGGGACAACAACACCCTCATACAGCCCTCTCTTTGCTTCCATCCCCAACGTCCTACTGCTCATTACACTCTTTAGTGCACCCAACACTTTACATCCCTCCTTCACTTCAGTTTCCACTAGTTCAGTTATCTCCACATGGGAGCCCAGATACATAGAACACTGAACTTCCTCCAAGAGCTCTCCATTTAGGGTGACACTAATTTTGCTCTCGCATCAACAGTCCTCGATCTCATTACTGTACTCTTACCCACGTTCACTCGAAGCTTCGTCCTCTCACACACTCTACCAAACTCAGACGTTGCCTACATAGCTTTTCCTTTCGATCCGCAACCAGGGCCGTATCATCAGCAAATAGCAACAGGCTCAACTGCCAACTCCGCCCATTCGCTTCCAACAGTTCCAAGCCACGACCCAGCACACTCGTGTTTACCTTCCTGACCTCTCCATCCGTTTAGAGGTTGAACAGCCAGGCAGACATCACGCAGCCTTGTCTCAGTCCCACTTTCACTGTGAACCAATCACTCACCTCGCTTCCCACTCCGACACATGTTCGGCTGTCAGCATAGAAACTCTGCACCGCTTTCAACAGATGTCCGCCCACTCCATACAAACGCAACATCCTCCACAGCGTTCCCCTGTCAATTCTCTCGTATGCCTCTTCCAGATCCATGAATGCCCAGAACACATCCTTTCCTTTGGCAAGATACTTCTCACAGACCTGTCTCACTGCAAAAATCTGATCGGTACACCCTCTACCACTCCAAAAGCAACACTGTTCCTCTTCAATTGCGCAGTCCGTACAGTCTCTAATCCTTTTGATCAGCACTCTCCCGTACAACTTACCAATCACACATAACAGACTGATACCTCTCGAGTTGCAGCATTGATTTTTACCTCATTTGCCCTTATATAGCGGAACAATGCAGGCACTGCGCCACTCAATCGGTACCACGCCTGCCACAAAACACAAGTTCAGTTACCTCACCAACCATTCGACAATTGTTACTCCACCCTTCTTCAGGCACTCGGTCGCAACGCCATCCAAACCAGGGGATTTCCCTGCTTTCATCACGTCCATCGCCCCCTGCACCTCTTCCCTGCTAATGTCCGCAAAAGTCTTTCTCCCAAAACTGGTATGCGAGCACCACCACCCACAGCAACAATGTCATCCTCGACATTCAACAACTCATCAAAATACTCGGCCTACCTCTTCCGTACATCACCACTTTCCAACAACAGCTGGCTGTTTTAATCTTTCACCACTTCCTCCTTTCCGGTGTCTCCCTTCCTCACCCTCTTCACCTCTTTCTAGAACATCTTTTTGTTCTCCTTAAAATTCTGGCACAACCGTCTGCCCCACCTGCTATAAGTGTCCCTTCTGGCTCTCCTCACCACCCGCTTCACCTCGTTTCTCCTCTCTTTGTAGCTTTCATAGGCCACCTCCGACTTCACCTGCAACCACTCCTCAAACGCTCCTCTTTCCGTGCCACCGCCAGTTTGATCTCCTCGTTCCACCACTCTCAGCCATTCCTTCTGCACCCGCGCACCACACTCCTTCTTTGCACATCTCAGCAACGCATTCCTTAACGTCTCCCATTCTTCCTCCACATCTCTCAGCTCCTGTCCTCTCACGTTGTTATATTCTTCCCTCAACGCATGCTGGAACTCCTCGGCTCTACTTCTCACATTCAGTCCACTCACTTTTACTACCTCTCTTCCTTCTCCCACTCGTTCGTTGCCCTACCACTTCTGCTCCACTCTTAATCCAACTTCCACCAGCAGATGGTCAGACAATTCACCACCCTCCCCTCTCAACACCCGTTCATCCAACAGCCTCCCCACCACTCTCCTCGATATCAGCACAAAATCCATCAGTGCTCTCTCCAACATTGCACCATGGGCCATCCTTGCCCATGTGTACTTGTGAATATCTCGCTTCTTGAACAAACTGTTCCCGACCACCAACTCCTGCTCCAATCGAAACCAATTGAAATTAAAAAAAGCAACCAAAAACGTATAATTTTTTTTCTAGAATTAGGATTAATTTCAAGTTAAGGTAGTGTATATATTCGTATATACAATAGAAATAAATGTAAAGAAGGCCCCGCCTTCATTACCCAGAACCCCGGGTAGAAGCCGGGGATCAAACAATGGGAGAGAGCATGCCCTATCGGGGAGGGGCTGCCGGCCCCTCCAGAGCGTCGCACTCAAACTAGTCTGCCAGAAAGAAAGACGAACCTCTCAGAAGTTCCTCATAGCCAGGAGACCTGACTCAGGTCGTAATCGACGACACAAATGAACGCGTCTCGAAGCCGGACGCGAATATAACCGGAATGCAGAATACCCTGGGCAAGATATTCAAAATGACAGGCCTTCCCGAGCTGGAGACAGAGGACTGCTCGGCGCGTTCCAGTGAAGTCGGCGAACGTCTCAGTAAATTTGAGAACCTTTGTACATTTATGAATACCCGACTGGAAGAGGATAGAGGCCAGGGAACCCGTAACCTGTTCGTGTGCTTCCGCCTCTGACCTCTCCGATAACATCGCTCTCCTCCCAGCCAAAACTCGTAACGCCCGAACACCAAAAAACACAAAGAGGAGACAATACACATGATTTGATGACCACAACCTATTCAACAACGGCCCTAAATTCCCCGAACACTTGAAAATTACATTTGATGTCAATGACAGACCGGATATTTGCCCGCATAAACTACGAGAAGAATGGGCTCCATGACTGGCCGTCCAATTCTCAACATCACCGCCAGCGGTGACGATAGCTTCACCATTGAAGTAGACACAAAACTTCAAAGTGACACTATACTCTACAAAAACAGAATATGCGAAAGACCTTGCAAAATCATACCACACCCAACTTCTTCCATGAGTTCAGGCCTGATTTACATCGAGGGTCTTCCGAGTGATGAAGCCGACGAATTCATCACCGGACTCGTCCAATACGAGGAATGTATAGTTGAAGCGAAAATCGCACCAAAAATCAAACCAAGAAGAAACAACACCACGGCCCTTCTGCTTAAATTCAATTGCCCAACCCCAGCTAACTACATAGACATACATTTCTTTGACGTCAAAACCAAGGTTACACCCTTCGAAAGACGTCCGATGCGATGTTATAGATGCCCGAAATAATGACACACGAGCCAAAATTGTAACGGTAAAAAAAGATGCTCACACTAGTCCCAGGACGACCACGATAAGCGAGACGATCCCTTGTCGTGTCCATCCGAAGAATTTCACTGTTTTTACTGCAAAGTAAGCGGCCATTCTACGGGAAACGAAGACTGCCCCCAGGACAAGACTGAGAGAGATCCTGCCATACCAAACTGAGCGCAAAGTCGGGCAACGAGAGGCCACGGCCGCGATTCGGTTCCTCCCAGGCTGACCCTCCCACCCAGGAGAGAAGATCAGCATCATCCCCTACCCACTTCCTCATAATGCTTGTAGATAGCGGTGCAAACACAGTTGCTCCCTCAATGAACCCATTCACCATGATGAACTCGCTCTCCAAACAACTGGGAGGCAGACCGATAAACATAAACCGATAGGGAAAGAAGTATCTGGCCCCCATCGTAAATATCGAGCAAAGTCACGCTATATAGAGGATTAACAAAATAGACAAACACAAAGTAACTGTCGAAATACATCCGTTCTTCAATGCTACAAGACTAATTATATACACTTCCAACTACACACCCAAAACTGACCTAAGGGCTTTTGCAGCAGGTTTAGCTAGGGATTATGGATTCATCAACGTTTCCCTAGCAGAATGGATTAAACTACGAAACATCCACACCACCGCGTACCAAATCACTTTCTCAGGACGTTACACACCGGAATTCATAGAAATCCCGGGCGAACAGGGAAAAACAATAACTTACCTAGTGGCGACATGGCCTGCAATGTGCAAAAAATGCCTGGAATACGGTCACGTTATCAAAAACTGCCAACCCAACGCTGTAAGAGGTGCGCTGGCGAGCATGACCGAAAGGACTGCACAGCCCACCAACCTAAATGCTACCACTGCTCATGCCTCCTTGAGGCAGGTGACCGCGACTGCCCAAAGCAGATAGACCAAAAGGCAAAGCAATCATACAAAATGACCGCAGAGTCAAACGAAAACAAGTCATCTAAATCTTTTACGACGAAAACCCAAACTGCCGTAATTTAAATTACGCTTCCCCATCAGACAATACTCGCTTACCGTTAACACAAACTATTACCATGACCCCGAACACCCCTCTCCAGTGCTAACAATACCACAACCAGCCCAGCAACCACCCTCGTAATGGAGGCGGGCGCCCCAAGCAATGATTCCCCCAGCGCCCAGGAAAGCACTGCGATGGGTGCTGCCTTGGTTGTCTACGAGGAGAGGTCCAAGAACCTGAAAATCAAAAGGCCAAGAGACGATGATTCCTCCGACGACGACCGCGGGTTACGCGACACCCTCTAACTACGAAGCTAAAAGATCAGCAGCACCCCACAAACCACAGCTCGCCTCGATCAGAACGTTGAACGACTTCTGACCGTCTTAACTGCGCCCGCACCCAGCGAGAACCAAAGTGAGGTATTCAACCCTCGGCTAACATGCCCAACACCAGAACATCTCACAAGTGAGAACGACCATCGCCTGCGCGAGGACGCATTGAAATTTTTCAACGAAGAACTGATAGACCAAACCACTGATCTGTCATGCATCGCTCTCGACTCAAATATCTCAACGACTATTACTAAGCCCATCATATTGCTTAAAAAAAAACTCTATAAAAGATAAACGCGCTCGCTCAAGAAGCTAACACAAAGATCGTACTCCCTCATTTTCTTCCTCTTACAAGAGCACTCACAGCCGTGAACGCAGTGAGTCTAGGAGATCATGTTTTACAGAAAGCGGACGCTCATGTGAACGCTCTCGATCTAGGACACCTGCACCTCATAGACAAGAACACCACGAAAGTTTCTACAAGCCACGCGACCGCTCCAGACCACCAAAATCTGGGGGTGAAACAAAACCGAAATGAACAACAGCACAATACTTCAGTGGAATTGCCAGGGACTTAGAAGCAAGAAAGATGAATTACTATCACTAATCTCCATCCATAAACCTTTGGTGGTAGGCCTCCAGGAGATCAAACTCCGCGACACAGCCACCTCTATCCCTCAATATGTCTACACCGTCACGAATGTCACAATAATGTGACTGCACAAGGCGGAGTGGCTCTTATGATCCATCAAAGCATACCTCATCACCTCCTCCCCCTGAGAACAGAACTCCAAGCTGTCGCAGTGAAGATATGTACCTCAAGACCTATTACAGTGGTATCTATCTACTCGTCACGAAACCACGTCATCTCGGAGGCACTAATAACCGATCTGCTCAACCAGCTGCATCATCCCGTAATCCTCCTTGGAGACTTCAACAGCTACCACGAAGTGTGGGTATGCGTGAGAAGAGACACCAGAGGAGTGATAATGGCCAACACCATAGGCATTCACAACCTGGTCCTTCTCAACGACGGACAACCCACACGGATCACCCTCGATAGTAAAACCGCCATTAATTTATCAATCTGTTTCCCTACTTTAGCTCCACAACTTGTTTGGGCAGTCCTGCCTTCAACACATGACAGTGATCACAACCCAGTGATTATATCGCTCCTTACTAACCGACCAAACAATCCTAACGCACAAGAACTTCGATTCAACTACCGGAAAGCCAGCTGGGAGGAATACTCGACACATGTCGCATGGGATGATGTGGAGGGCCTTCCCGAAGACATAATTTCAAAGTGCAGCTACCGCATGCATTCCCCGATATTTCCCCCAACTTTTTGCCCAAAACCTTGGTGGTGCCCGGAGGTACAAGAAAAAAAGCAAAGGATCGGCGTGACCGAATGTGCGAGGCCTTCCGCCGCGCACGTTCCCCCAGGAACCGAGTAGCCTAGAAAAGGGAAACTGCCGTGTTCCGTAAACTTAGCTTGGAGAAGAAGCAAGAAATCTGAACCCAATTAGTTAATACAATCAATCGAAACACCCCTCTTTTCCAAGCATGGGGAGAAATCAGACGTATCCATGATCGCCCCGGGAGACCTATCCACATTCTGTCGGACGGAGACACTATCTATTCTCCATACGCGGACATCGCAAACAAACTAGCTAAGACTCTAAGCCAAATATCACAATCAAAAAATTATACGGCTTCTTTCCAACAGGAAAAGATCCTAAGAGAAAGTGAGCATATTGACTTCACTTCCACAAATGAAAAACTCTACAACAAACCT
>SDVV010007243.1:0-17907 GCA_016164225.1 Gammarus roeselii
TATATATTTCTGTACATCAGATAAGGATCACGAAACACATCCACTATACAAATAAACACGTTTAGTGCTTTGCGTACCTATAAACACTTTAACATGGACACAGTTTAAGCATCAATAAACACTAACACGTTCAACGCTTTAAATATCACTAAACTCTTTAACACGGTTAACGCTTTTAACATCGATAACGACATACATCGACTCTAACACACCTTCACTTGGTCGACGCTCTGTGGTCAACCATATTTGCAGATGTAAACGTACAGGAGCGGCACAAGTGGGTTAGTGAAGGCGGTTAGATAGGTACTAACCTCTCCGGGGTAAGTCAAGGAAATTGGATAGATGGAGGCGGGTCAGCCGCTCGGAAGTGAAGCATGGCTGGACTGGCTGTTCTCCTGGCTGAAAGCCAGTTGGAGGGGCAACCTAGCGCGCGGTGATGAATTGAAATGAACGGAGGAAGAAGACATCACTACGATGAGGACTTTATGCAGGTCCTTCGGCTGCTCAGAGCTGCAAACTTATAACACGGTGGTAATTTTTCTTAAATTAATGACGTAAAAAGAAGTTGATATTATGTTTCTGTATCGTTTAAATCATCAATTTGAACGATGCAGATACAGGCTGGGCGCATCAACGAGGTAACCCCATGTTTCCCGTCCAATTGCAAGACTCGTTGAAAAGGCGTTGCGTATGAAACATTTGCATCGTATTTAATATTGAACATAATAGAGCAATAAATAGTTATCTTTGTATTTTCATGACAACCCATCACTTTATCGCATAAAAATCGAGATCTAGTAGTTAACATAAATGATTCGTGTGCGGTTACTGCGTTAAAAATGAAGAACGTTTAGTTCATTATATGTTTATTAGCATACGTTTGACGGAATTGCCGAAATTAGTATAAGATGAAGTTAATAATTATAAAATTAATAACTTGTGTGGCGTTCTGATAAAATGTATTGCTCCTAAATAACTTCAGGAAAGATACTTAAATGCTGCGAGAAACAATTCTTTGGAGGTTCAGCAACTAAAGAACACCATATCCTCTGAATAGCGAGTTATGAAAAATCTTTTATATATTGTTGTCTAATAGTTTCTTACTGACCTCTCGTTGATTAATCCCGGACGCAAATCCCATTGTGACACGTAAATTTAAATGACAATGTCGCTTTTTTTACAAATACTTTCAGTATCAATATTTCAATAAATATTATTTTACAATAAATGCCGTCTGGAAAACACTATATTCATTAACTTGTTTCTCAAACTCATTTTAATTATTATCTTGTAGTTTCTCCCGCCGTTATAACTTTTCAGGTCTTGTAGTTAATATAATTCCCCGTCGCAATCTCTTCTGTCGCACACATAACATTATTCATAAGAGAAAACCGTCCAAAAAGCATAAGATAATACAAAGCGATTTCTTACCGGCCAGTTAATCAGTTTTATTTTCCCGCAGTTTTTTATTCAGTTGGGAGAGCTGCTTCTAACCTGCATTCAAAGGGTCGCTCCTTACTTGTGTTGAGAAGGTCGCTCCCTCCCTGCATTGAGAGATCGCTCCTTATATGAACTGAGAGGGTCACCCCACATAATAATAACAGTGCATTGAGAGGGTCGCTATTATATCGCATTGAGAAGGTTGCTCCTTACCTGCATGGTGTAAGTCGCTCAGTACCTGCATTGAGAGGATTGCCGCACACCTGCATTGAGAGGGTCGCTGTTAACCCGCATTGAGGAGGTTGCTCCTTACCTGCATAGAGAGGGTCTCTCCATACCTGCACAGAGAGGATCGCTCAATACCTGCATAGAGAGGGTCGCTCCTTACCGGCGTATTGAAGATCGCTCCTTGCCTGCATTGAAACGAAGGGCTGTTCAAGAAACAATACGGAATAATAAAGGCAAGGAGGGCGCTGGACGGAGATGGGAGTTGGAAAGCACGCATTACACGTACAAGGAGGGCAGCAAGATGAGGGGGGGGGTGTATTCGAGATACTTATATACGTTATATAAAGACAGAGAAAGCCGTTCCTGATATGATAGTGCTATCAATGATAGTGCAAACGATGATAGTGTAAAGGATGATAGCTCAATCTATGATAGTGCATCGATGATAGTTAAGTCGATATTGCACAGTAGAGTCGTCAGGAAACAAATGCAGTATGGTGTAACGTTCTTTTATTTATTATTATTTTAAAGAGCTCATTGAAAATATCAATCTAAACTAGTGTCTTTGAATCATCTTTTTGGGGCGGCAAACTTTCTTGTTCGACTGCTCTTATAATGTTACCCTTCCTTCATTATAGTGAGATTTATTTTGAATATTGTGTACTGTATTTATCTACAAGAATATTTATCCCAAATAATATATGAAAATTGAGTTACTGCACAAGGGATAACAGTTAAATCCAATTTGTGATGGACTTGTAAATCCCTCTTTCCCGCATCTGATCGGGGTTTGGTTGCTGCCAGTGGGGAAACGAACACGAGACTTCAATTTGGTGTCATTGAAAAATGCTGGAAACTTACCAGGTGACATCATGGAAGCAGCAGACCAGCATTGATTACCTATTTACCCTTCCATGATATTCAGACTTAGAAGTACTTCGTGATTGGGCGTAGCGCCATGACGGGGCTTCATCAATTTCTGGTGGGTGGGAAGGATAGGCTCTCTGCTCCCAAGGATATACACGATGTGCCTCCCTAAGCTCGAACTCACAACATGCAGCATTAGAGGCTGGTGTTGCAATGGGGTGCACAGTTTCATCCACAATCACAAAATATGTATCCATAACTGGATCATTCATTTTCCAGTCAATTTCTCCTGCATGCCGTCGATAACTTCTCCTGCTTGCAGTCGATTCAATGAGTCCCATCCATATAATGCAAGAGTTTGTGTTCAACCGTTGTTATACACCTGATGGGTGCTGTTATTAACACACGAACGTTAATTGCTCTGAGATTTGTCCTCATAGCCAATTTTCAAGTGTATTATGCATTTCATGCATCATTACAGTGACGCTGTCAAACCCTGCATCCGTTGTTGCCAACTCAAAAGTGGGGTGGTATAAAGCTGTAGTGACGCCGTAACGGGAACGGGAATTGACCTGAGGTTAGAAGGCCGAAATGGGAATGGTTTGCATTAGCTCGTCTGGAATGAGAAGGTGAAATATATCTTGTTGTGATTCTAGGTACCGTGACTTTGATTATTTTGTGCGGGTTGTTACATTTTTTGAGATATATGAATTCTGATTGATTCACGTCGGGGCAATTTCATCAGCAGGAATGGTAAATGAGGCATAAGTGGGAACTATCTTAACCTCCATTCCTGTAACTAATTTCCCCATGGGAGCTAAGATAATACTCTAACGCATGCCCTCTTGTTCCTGATTATTTGTTATAAAGATTACCCTTGCACCGCTTATATTCCCTGTTTACATTTTATGTGCAGCCCGAGCAAATTTGTTAATGCACCAATCGAAGAAAACCCATGAAATAAATTCCCTTTTTGTCTTCATTATACTTCGAATGCAATCATTTGTGTTGTTCATGATTGTTTCCTTCATTGTCCGTCATCCCCTCAGAGATGATCCGTTGGCAACGAATGTCGAGAGGTTCACCAGAAGAACATTTACTTGTATATTGCCGGCGGGGCTGCAACTCAAAACTGATTTTGAAAATACAATAGATACGGCACAAACTAGTGGTGATTGAATATTGTCTCCTATAAATTTACCTTGATCAAATAATGACACAGAAATCTTCCCCGTTCAGTGTTCGCAACAATAACTTCAATGACTATGAGAACTGCGCGCGGGAAGTTTGCAATGTTGTATTAAATGACCAGAATCCCTTTGGAAAATATATGATTAAAACAGGCGATACCAACTAATGTCATTGCCTCGTCATCTTCTCTACTGTTCACCTCTTTCAGCTCATGTAAATATTTCAAAGTAAGAATAATATATAACGCGAAGTGTATATTAGTTGACACTTACAGTTCAACGGAGCCTATTGCTTGTTGCTGTAATCTCAGCTCTTCATGCACCGCAATGAGAACGCCTCGTAGTAGGTAAACTCTTACGCCAAGCAGCGCTACGAGCTTCCGCTCAATGGCGCGGGCCAAGTTGACATGGCGAGATTAATCCAGGGCTAACAGGGGCGCAAACTGAATGTGATTTCCTTGGGGGCCAAGCACCAGGGCAATGGCATCTTTGGCAGATAGAACGCCAGTTCATAAACGCTATGGTGCCAGCACTGGACTGAAGTGCAAGCTCCCTCCCGTAATGGGATGGAAATGTTGCGGCTTAGTCCCATAAAGGTGTGTGAACCACAGTGGGCGCAAAACTTGTGTGGACAGGCATTTTTGTAGGAACTCTTGGAGAAATTATCGGGCATTCTTTCAAGGAAAGACCAAGAAAAGTGAAACGCACGGCCACTGATGCTACGAGTCGTGAAGTTAGGAACACGTCCATGGGTGTGAACGCATGCAATAGAACGATCAATATCATTAGAATGGCCCTTGAACGACCATTAGAGCGGCCACTGATGCTACGAGTCGTGAAGTTAGGAACACGTCCATGGGTGTGAACGCATGCAATAGAACGATCAATATCATTAGAATGGCCCTTGAACGACTATTAGAACAGCCACTGATTCTACAGGTAGTGAAGTTAGGAACAGGTCCATGGGTGCGAACGCATGCAATAGAACGATAAATGTCATTTGAATGGCTCTTGGACGACCATTATATCGATCACTGATACTACGGGGCGAGAAGTCATGAACTGGTCAATGGATATAAACATATGTAATATAACGATCAATGATATCAGAATGACCATTTGACGACCTTTTGAACGAGCACTATGCTACGGGATCATGAAGTTAACAGGCCATAAATGGAGATGAAGACGTTCATTTGAACGAACACAGCGATTTGAACGATTACAGTGAAAGAGCATAATTTCCACTGAATAATTTTATTAGAAAAAATTGACTACACTGAACATTATTTTTACATTAAAAGTCCTACAAAATGAACATAAACAAATAGTTTGGACGGCCCCACCATATATTGTTACGATCAATTAGATACAGTTGGTTTTATGTCACAGGGATGCAATTGGACTTCGCAGCTAGAGAATTATTTGGCTTTTACGACGATTATTTCCTGCCTAATACCTCAGATGGGAACAATTCCATCGAGAATGTTTGATTAAGATAACGGCCTCCTTTGGCAAGCACCCTATCGGATAAGAGGCTCAGGTTACATCCTCCTTGTGAACAGATCAGGAGCCATGCAACTACTTCCTGAGATCAGTAGCATTCAACGGGCCATCTTCACTGGGCGAAGAAATTTCCCGCCCGTGTAGCCGGAACAGATCCGTAAACGTCGGAGTGCAGTATCATTCGACATATACAGTATCTTGAGTGCAGTATAATTCAACGAATACAGTATCTTGAGTAAAGTATCATTCAACGAATACAGTATCTTGAGTGCAGAATCATTCAACGAATACAGTATCCTGAGTGTAGTATCATTAAACGAATACCGTATCAAGAGTGCAGTATCAAACAAAGAATTCAGTATCATGAGTGCAGTATCATTCAACGTATACAGTGTCATAAGTGTAGTATCATTCAACGAATACAGTATCTTGAGTGCAGAATCGTTCAACGTATACAGTGTCATGAGTGTAGTATCATTCAACGAATACAGTATCTTGAGTGCAGTATCATTCAACGAATGCAGTGTCTTGAGTGCAGTATCATTCAACGAATACAGTATCATGAGTGCAGAATCATTCAATTAATACAGTATCTTGAGTGCAGTATCATTCAACGAATACAGTGTCATGAGTGTAGTATCATTCAACGAATACAGTATGTTTAGTGCAGTATCATTCAACGAATACAGTATCTTGAGTGCAGTATCATTCAACGAATACAGTATCTTGAGTGCAGTATCATTTAACGAATACAGGATCTTGAGTGCAGAATCATTCAACGAATACAGTGTCATGAGTGCAGTATAATTAAACGAATACAGTATCTTGAGTGCAGTATCATTCAACGAATACAGTGTCTTGAGTGCAGTATCATTCAACGAATACAGTATCTTGAGTGAAGTATCTTTCAACGAATACAGTATCTTGAGTGCAGAATCATTCAACGAATACAGTATCTTGAGTGCAGTATCATTCGACGAATACAGTATCTTGAGTGCAGTATCATTCAACGAATACAGTGTCTTGAGTGCAGTATCAATCAAAGAATACATTATCTTGAGTGCAGTATCATTCAACGAATACAGTGTCGTGAGTGCAGTATCAATCAAATAATACAGTACCTTGAATGCAGTATATTTCAGCGAGTAAACATAAATCACACGAAAGACAATGAATGAATGCCCACCTCGTTTAGTCTCAGGAAACGAGCGCTCGACGACTTTATCTACTGACGAGCTTCCTTGAAGATGGGATAAGTGAAGGAAATAAATATGCTCTAAATGACTCAGGTAAGTAGTCCCTCTAAGTGTGTTCTACCGCGACAATCGTGTGCTGTATATAATGATTGTATTATTTCAATTATGGTCATAATATATTTTAGGATATGCTGGTTAACAGTTTCAGTTACCTTCCCCTTAAAACAAACGGAAATACCACTCTTAATTACAAGTTTAACATATTAGTGCTATTAAATGACCACGTGTGATTGATCTATGTGATCCTGAAGTCACATTGCATATCCCTGATGGTAATCTTGACAATGCCAATCTTGACCAAGCTAATGTTAACCATGCAATCTTGACCTGATTGACAAATTGTTGGGATAAATTGTGTATCTACGACCTAACTTTGTCTAATAACTTCCTACAAATTCAGATCCTGAAAATTAGACAAATTTATTGAGAGATGAGTCAAGTTACACAACAACGACTCTTGGTACAACGCAAGTGCGGCGGATGCTACAAATACTACTAACACTGGTCGAGCCCAACGTTGGCAATAGATTTTAATTAGCCCAAGCTCTGGTCGGGAATTTTTCCCTCGCTTTAACGAAACTTCAGTATACCTGCATTAGAAGAACTTTAATACAGCTCAGTTACATTCCCGCACACTGCCGTACCATATAAAGCCGTGTATCCACAAGAGGATGATGGAGCTCCTCATGTTGAGATAATTAATAAGAAAATGAACTCAGAATGGTTGCTTCCTTTCACAAGAGTTCGTGAGGATACTAGAGAACCAAGACCACTGTACACCAGGGTTGTTTCGAGACTCCGACGTTTACGGATCTGTTCCGGCTACACGGGCGGGAAATTTCTTCACACAGGGAAGATGGCTGATTACATACTTTCCCAACATATTTTAGACGATGTGCAAGTGGCGGAAACGCCCTGGTCAGGGGATATTGAAGTCGTGAGCTCATTTTCAGTTTTGTGGAAGAATTTGCTGTTTAAGGGAAAATTGGTGAGAGCGACTCGTTTTGTTTGCTGCAACTTATGAAGCCATATTGAAATTTATTTAAAAAGAAAAACGTTTCCTTTCAAAATCCAGAAAAATCAGTTGGATAGAAAAAAACGCCTTTACCAATACAAAAACTTGAAAATGATTGTCTGGTTTATTAAAAAATAATATGTGTGAATGATTTGTCGTGTGCCCTGAAGTGGATGGGGCCGATGTGCATCATTATTAGCCGAATAATTTAGTGTGCATATTGTAAGATGGCATGTAATAATAAAGAATGGCATGGTTGTTGGCTGATCATAGAGGGGACTTTTATTCATGTTCGGATGGTGGAGCGACTTGTGACTGGCAAGTTAATTAGCGGATAGCAAATGGACAACTTTGATATTCGCGGCTGTTGTAGCGACCAAACTGGTCCGCCCATGAAACATAAACTAGTTAGATAAAAAAGAGATATTCAGCGACAATGATGGGCCACCCAGGATACCTATACTACTAGGACATGAAAGAGACATTTCTGATGTTTGCGCCTGTTATAGCGACAGACAATGATGGGCCACCCAGGATACCTCTACTACTAGGACATGAAAGAGACATTTCTGATGTTCGCGCCTGTTATAGCGACAATGATGGGCCACCCAGGATATTTATACTACTAGGACATGAAAGAGACATCTCTGATGTTCGCACCTGCTTTAGCGACAGTGATGGGCCACCCAGGATACCTATACTACTAGGACATGAAAGAGACATCTCTGATGTTTGCGCCTGTTATAGCGACGAAGGTGGTCCACCCAACCCTCGACTCCCCTTAATTAGGAAGGGCGGAGGCTGCGTATCAAGATACTTAAACAAGCGGAGTATGTGCATTACCCACCTATCACCCTCCCCACTAACCATGAACTTGACGTCCCACTCCGGTTACAATGACACATAATAAGAAAAATGTTATGTGACTTCCAGCAATTTTTTTCAGATGCTTTCAAACTTTACACTTCAACGTGTACCATAAAATACTTTTTTGTTCTACATGCGATGTGCTGAACAAAGACATCTGACAAATACAGTATATCTTAGTTGGCTCGATACATAAAACTTATGATCTTCCTATCAGAAAAAAGATCTTATTTCGAAGTGTTATAGTGGGGAAACATAAGGGCTTACTTAAATCTTCATTATTAGTAGGTTTCAATTTAGTTTAACAAACGCCACGCCTGAAAATCTTCTGCAAGCTCACTTACAGCGGTTGGAAGAGTACTTCAATTGCATTGCAATAGCGTGTATAAGATGGATAAAATCGCATAATATTGCTGTTCATTTATTACGTCATGTTCAGTAAACGCAAATTACTGGTCTCTCAGGAGCTCTCAAGGTCATGGGCAAAATCCCATTTTCACTGATCTTGCGAGATGATATTTGGTGATTGGTAGCTGAAATTAATTAAATGATCCCTAACAATGACTCACACTGTGCCCGGCCATTCTGCGGTTACCCACAGTGAGTATTTTAAATCAGAATCTTGTGGTAGACTTGTTGAAATCAAGTTAAAATCTCATATCCAATTCATAACTTTCGTGATGAAAGGATCCCGTTCACTTGGAAGTCGTTTCCCAGGCTATCGCTGTTGCTAACCATACCTAACAACTTTTTTTGCTTCTCAGATACATACACATTTAATACGTTCATGTCGTTCTGATTCTTATAATGTTACACTCTCAGATTGTTGAGCATCGAAGTATTGAGCAACAAACTGATCAATACCACACAAATTGTATGAATTTTAGATACATATGTTCTGATTCACATTTCAAAATTTAGTTTCGTGCATGAATCTTTTCGCGAGGCAATCAATATTAATCATATCCATCTATGCTGGACGATAGTTTCACGAGTAAAGTTTCAATTAAAAATATTTCTTCTTTCAGGATCCGGCGGAGGACTCTCCTGCAGCAAAGAGAGTTAGAGGTGAGTAATGGCATCGTGTTCAGCCGTCGTTGTATGACCAAATGTTTAGATATGAGAACGCCTTTCAATCACGGTTCAAAGGCCCGGTTACATGAATGCTTATGTACTGACAACAATATTTGCCAAATTGTTTACCCAATATAAATGAAAATATTATAATAGTGGCTATAATGTTATTCAACTCATACACAAGATTCTTTAGACAATATTGTCTGTATATATTTCCTTGAAAATTATAACACAATAAATTACACATGCCCAATTAAGAGAACGATATTGCTGCCATCTTGGTGACTGCCTTACGCTTGTTTGTGCTACAGCCACTGTTGGACTCAATCACTCTCCACCCTAATACGGCTCTCTACCCCAATACCGCTCTCTACCCCGATACGGCTCTATACCCCAATACGGCTCTCTACCCCAACACGTTCTCTACCCTAATATGGCTCTCTACCCCAATATGGCTCTCTACCCTGATACGGCTCGCTACCCCAAAACCGCTCTCTACCCCGATACGGCTCTATACCACAATACGGCTCTCTACCCCAACAAGTTCTCTACCCTAATATGGCTCTCTTCCCCAATACGGCTCTCTACCCCGACACGTTCTCTACCCTAATATGGCTCTCTACCCCAATACGGCTCACTCATCCAATACGGTTCTCTACCCCAATACGGTTCTCTACCCCAATACGACTCTCTACCCCAATACGGCTCTCTACTCCAACACGGCTCTTTCCCCCAATATGAATTAATATTGGGGTACTCTCTACCCCAATGTGGGAAAATTATTTTACTTAGTGATGTAGGTTCCGAAACTAGACCTACTCCAAAATTATATTCATTTCCACAATTAATAAATTCAATATATTTCAACGTCGCATGAGTATTGTAGTCAATACTCGTATTTTGTAATGTAAATCGTCCCTTTTCAAGTCTCCAACTAACGTTTTCTCTATTTGCACTTAAGATCCTCAAACTGGTATCGACAGCGAGGTAATTGAGCCGTTATTAAACCACACCTGCACACAAGGAATAGAATAGCAGGTCTTGTTGATCCTGAGATGCAATGAAGATTTTCCTGGGACACAATGATCGGGCGGCGGTGCCTGGGCTGAGGCGGTATTTGAAGGAAACAGGATACCCTGCAGTGACCGGGCTTAGAATTTATTTGGAGAAGACATGATACGTGGCGGTGACCGGGCTAAAGACAGCTTAGGACGAGACAGGATACGCGACGATGCCGGGCTAAGGAGAAGGGTTGGACGAGCAGTATACGCGGCAGTTCCGGGCGGAGGAGAGTTTTTGAAGGAGACAGAATACTAGCTTTGGAAGAGTAGAGGAAACAGGATAAGTGGTGGTGCTCGGGCTGAGGAGAGCTAGGAGGAGACATAATACGCGGTATATCCTATTCAGAGGAAGAACCGCTGCTTCCTATATTTTCTGACAGGGAATTCCATAACACCAGTTTACTCATACAGCCACACTATTTTACTCATGCAGCCACATCAGTTTTCTCATAGAGCCACCACACCAGTTTACTCATACAGTCACACCAGTTTTCTCATAGTCACACCAGTTTGCTCATACAGTCACACCAGTTTTCTCATACAGCCACACTCATTTCTACATTCCGCCGATGTTCCACCCTGCTCCTTCCAACACTCTACTTCGTCATTAATGCTTTGGGAGTCAACGAGCCCAGCTGGCCCCATCGTTCGCCCCCGTCAGCTAGCCCCCTCTCCTTCAAGCACTTAGGGTCTAATTAAATGGGACACTGAAGTAAACAATGTGGCAGGCTGCATGTGTTGCAGACCCGCTAATTTACCCCAGTCACGTCTCAGTGAATTACTCTCTTGAATCAGGAGGAGATGGACTTTGTTTACTGCCCTGTCCTGCCTGCTCCTGGGCTTAGACGAGTTCGAGGAAAGCGATATCAGCAGGTAATATGTTGATGGACAGTGATCTTGTCGTTAGATCATGCAACAGATTATGTACAGTCATCAGCAAGAGTTCGTCGACGCTGAGAATCTTCGAGTACTGGGTTTTAAATGATATTAAAATTATTTATTTAATTGTAACTAATATATTCGATCTGCTAATTCGTTTGCATGGAATAAATTGATTTTCTGGGAGAAAATTACACAGGAAATAGTTGAAAATGGTTTCTGAGAGAAGTGACAAATGGATAAATACTTTTTGATGCCTAATCCAGACTAAATGTAGAGCAATTACAGGCGTATTTACTGAACAATAATTTTGAATGTGACAAAGCTTTAAACAAAACTCTGCCGACAATGAACTTTCAAAACATATAAATGTCGACAAACTTCTGCTGACGAGCGTCCGCCTCCATGCCACACGCCAGCTTAAGAGGAAACAGCTCAATGACGAAAGAGTTTATTTTGAAACAAGGCAATAAATGTCAGACTCTGGTAAACATTTTTTGCTATCCCATCTCTGATGCTGGACATTCTGCTATCATTCTCGATTTCCATACAATAAATTGAAATGCTGAACTAAAATGGTTGATGAAAGCAAAGGTGTGGGCGTAGACCAAGAGGAGACCTCATTTTGGGTGAGTGGATGACGTGAAACTGATTGTAAAAAAAGGTGAACTCATATAAAAAAATTGAACTTTGACACGACTCACTTTATTCAGGATTAAGAATGCAAGTCGATGAAGTTAAGATTCTGTGACGATGTGTATGCGACAGATAGATATTATTCACTCGTGGACTAGAATCACTGGCAACACTCACACTAAACTACCTGGAAAGTGCAGAACTTTATTCGTTGGAGGCGAATGTGCTCAAACCATTAGAAATATTAATTTCCTTGAATAACATGATGCTTCATTTATAAGAATATAATGGAGTATTCTGTGCAGGGAAACAGTTCGCTGAATCAATAAATGATATATGTAAAATTTAACTTTTGAGAAGAAAATAAATGAAAAAAATATGCAATGGCTCCCGCTCATCTAATACAATATGAAACGAAGGAAAAGTACTCCTCCAAAACATTACTTGAGACACCTACCTCCCATTCGGGAGAAATACTAAATTATCCACTTAATATTATCCTACTAAACTGGTACCTTCTACATTGTAGCTTTAAACTTCATTTAAATGACATGTATGCCTTGTTTTTAGTGTTCATTCTGTTTGAGTTTTATTTAAATTTATTATTTGATAGAAAACATCAATTGCACTTAAAAGAGTCACAACATAGGGCTCCTTGACCCGTGACGAAGGGTACAATACAGTACCGCCGGCAGGGTACTGCAGAGCAAAGGATGACCCGTGCCGAAGGATAGAGTACAGTACTGCCGGCAGGGTGCTGCAGAGCAATGGTTGTCTCGTGACGAAGGATACAATACGGTACCGTCGGCAGGGTACATCAGAGCAATGGATGCCAGTGACGACGAATAGCGAACAGTGATTCCGGCAGCGCGATGTAAGGCAAGAGATTCCCCGTGACGGAGGATAAAGTGCAGTACTGCCTGAAACGAGCAGCAAGGCAAGGGATTCCCAGTGACGGAGGATAGAGTACAGTACTGCCGGAAGCGCGCTGCAAGGCAAGGGATTCCCCGTGACGCAGGATAGCGTACAGTACAGCCGGAAACGAGCTGCAAGGCAAGCGATTTCCCCGTACTACCGGCAAGGCGCTGTAGTGAAACTCAGTCCCGCAGAGCAAGAGCATCTCTCAATATCCCGCTATTCTTCGGATTATCTCCGGATCAAGGAGGGGCTGCTACGGCAGATCCAATTAAGAGCGGCGAGGAGGCAGGCTATGGGTTAAATGTTGTGGTCGGCAAAATACTGTATTTAGATTCTGTTCATATTTACTTTGTCCAACTTTCTGGATATGAGGTTTCATCCAGGTAATGGCAAAAAAGTATTTAAAAGTAATTTACTCGACCCTGGTTACCGGATGCGATAAAAGGAGAGGGTCTGGCGAGCGGGGGAGTGCAGTGATGGAGCACAGTGTTTTGTGAGGGTCAGAGAGGATGTAGGAGGAGACGGGTATTGCTTAGCAAGTATTTGGGAAGTGAGAAGAGGGGCATACGGTCGAGGATGTTAGAGATATGAGTTTTTTCACATTTTTACATTGTAAAATGACGGTGGAATAAATTGCTAAACATTTGTCTAATTAAAGAGATTGTATATTGACGATCGAAGGCATGGTCACATTTCCCACTGGGCTCCAATAATACTCATTATCGACCCAAGACAGCGGCGTAACTCGTCCTCGCTGAAATGTGTACTGTACTAGTAAATGCTGCCAAGCCTCGAAAAAAGCTCAAGTTGGAATTACTAATAAAATTCTATCATGTCTTGATAGCTTGCGGCTAGTTTCGAATTTACATGTGAGTAAATACCAATTCAGCAACCGCCCGCGGTCCCGTGGCAGACAGCAATTGTATGCTTCTGAAATGAGGAACTGTCAGATTTTGATCGACTGTAATAGCTCTCTCATAAATCACTGAATTATGTGATTCGATCAGGAAAACAATAAACACAGAAACACGTCCATGTATTTAATGAGTGTTGCATTCATCATAACTAGAGTTCAAAAAAAGTCTCTGCAGTTTCACACGACGGCCGCGGTATCGAAAGAAATTCCTGGTCAAAGTACATTTTAAGTTGTTCTATCCAGCATTAGATGGTCGTACAGGATCATAAACCAAGACTTGGTCGAGCGGACAACTGCTCTGAGACTATCAAACAATTGTCGTCTGTTTGACCAGAAAGGCTCCCTCAGGCAAAGTTCGCCGTATTGATATCAATGCCTAGAAGTTCTGAATTAGAAGGTAACTTGGACGTCAGGAAAGTGTTAGTTTTTACAGCCGACTGCGCTGTTGAATAAGTGTTTCACGCAGATTTATCCTTATCACGCCGGAAGAAGTGTTGCCTAAAAAGAGAATTTATTGCAGAGCAGAGAAAACAAAAAAAAATGGGGTTCAATGTTCTGGTAAAATATAATAAAATATTCTAACAACTATAACTTTGTTATTTGTATCATGATACATATTGCACAACAAATCGAGACTAGAAATATATTACGCTTGTCTGTACGGGACTATTCGAGTATTACATTTCTGGGACTTTCCAACCCTTAACAGGTCTGACCTGATATGCTGTATTGATACTTGGTCATTTTCGAAGGTCATAATAATAAAAAAAGATTGGAAATTAGCTGGAGCAGTTGGCGAAAATCTTCTGTGTATCATGATAATTTTATTTTCAATATCTATGGCTTGTGGGGAAGAGATAATCATTCCAAAACAAAGCGGTGATTTCAAATTCTTGACATTGATTAGTTACGCTTGTCTCATTTGATAAACACGTATTTGAAAGTAATATGACTCACCAACATGCAGAAGCTCTCAAGTCCACTATAAAAAAAACGTATATGTGATGGAAACATTAGTTGTGAGTACGCACCCATAAAATCCGATCTTCGTTATGAGTGTGTCTTAGTTTGGTATACGTCTAACTATTGGATATGTTTCTTTTCTGAGTGCGATGCAGTTCTGTGTTTGTATTTTGTTCTGCGTATGTTTCAGTTCAACGAATGCCCTGGTTTTGAGAATTTTCTATTTCTGAGTATGCCATGGTTCTGATTATGTCTTAGTTCAGAGTATGTCTTATTACTAAAGATGCCTGCGTTCTGAGTTCGAATTTCATTCTGCTCCAGGGTCTTAGTTCTGAATATGAACCCTGAGATCCGCCATACATCTTCTGTTTTACGGTGTTTGTCAATCGGTTCCTTACTCCCTCATCAGGACCCCATCTCTGCTCCCGTGCGGTCGCCTCCTAACTCGCAGTGACTCGTAACACCTGCAGGTTGTGAAAGGGAGAGGTGAGAAGGGCTATTGAAACATTGTTTCGCGACGGTTAATTCAAATCTTCTCTTAGCCTATATATTTTTCAATAAGTAAACTTGCAGTTTTTAGAATGAATAAACTAACATTGTTTGAGTTTCATCAATATGATATTTTGTTGTTACCTGGGAACGCGTAAAAGTGTTAAAATTTACAGCTAATGCTATGAGGATGGATGTGTTCGGTTCTAGTATGTGGATTTCGATCGGCAAATGAGTCTGGAACGGCCTACACCATTGCATGCTTGGAGAACAGTGGTGTATTGAAATACAGCGTGGATTGGAAAGCATCAAGGGATTGGAGAGCATTGGTGGATGAGAGACCATTGCTAGAGTGAAGAACATTCCGGAAATGAGGAGCATCCCCTCTAACTACGGTTTGGGTAACTGTCCCAAACGAAAAAATAATATAGCTTCGGAATAAATCATGCGCATTTCAAAAGTATGTATCAAAAATCACTTCAACAGGATCGGCAATTATATAAAAGTGTATTCATAATTGGGACAGATCTTCACACGGATCTGACCTCAGGAGTCATCTTTTCTTCGATCACACGCTCTCAAACTGGACAGGAAATAGCCACACGGGAGGATTTTTTTTTGTTTCTAAAATATGATTCAACTCATTACTGACAATTTCACACATTTCATTTGGAAAAACTGCACTTGTTCTTGGTATTCTTTGAGAGGTAAGAAAATACATTTCAAAAAGAAAACTAATGTTACAACAAATTTCGAAGTTATAAATTACAATTGTCATAACAATAGGAATAATAACTAAATATTTTTGGTACCAATTGATAATGCTCTCTTGTTACATCCATATGAAATCGCTTGTAGAGTTCTATATAATAAATTTACATAATCGAATAATATATGGTAATCAAATACTGTATAAAATGGAATTAATTTAAACATCGAAGTTTGTTGAACTCTGTGTTGAAAATTCATATGAGGGAACTGTCTGACCCAACTTCTCGTGTTCCTCATTCACCCTCCGACGATATTATTTTGGTTAAGTCTTTCCTTTCCTTAGAGAAGCTGTTGTCAGCTGCCGAAGTCTGTTGCTAATGAGCTCTGAAGGAGATTGTCTCCTTCATTCGATTTCGAACCCGTAATGATGCAAAAGAGACGTCTTGGGCTTCGTTAGTGAGGGCGGAGACATTCAGCTGGTGAACGCGACCACCAATGCGGATTAGAGAGTTATGGGATTGGGATTAGAGAATCCCGCTGGATAGGAGAACATTGCGGGATTGGAGAGCATGGCTGGATTGGAGATCAGTGCGCTGATGACTAGCATTGTAAGATTGGAGAGCAGTGAGGGATTGTCGAGCATTGCGGACTGAAGGGCTTTTCGGGATTGGAAAGAGTTTCAGGACTAAAATACGTTGCAGGGTTTGAGAACATTGCAGGACTGGAGATTGTTACACAATTAGAGTGCATTCCGGGATAGGAGAGCATTGAAAAAGTAAAGAGCATTGCAGACTGGAAAGCAGTGCGGAACTGGATAACAGTTCGAAATTGAAGAGCAGTATGGAAATGGAGAGCAGTGTGGGACTGGTGAGCAGTATGGGATTGGAGAGTATTACGGTCTTAGAGAGTATTGCGGGACTCCAGAGCATTACGGTGGTGTAGAGCAGTTAAAGATTGGGAAGCAGAGGGGTTATTTCATTGTTACGAGATTGGACAGCAGTATGGGTTTGTAGAGCAGTGTGGAATTAGGGAGTAGTACGGGATTAAATAGCAGATGTGATAGCAGATGTGAGAGCATTGCGAGATTCAAAAGCGTTAGATGGGGGATTCGAACGCATTGCGGGATTAGAGAGTATAGTTGGATTGCAGATCAGTGCGGTGATGGCGAGCATTGTGGAATTGGATGGCATTGCGGGATTGATGATCATTGCTGGATTGGAGAGCAGTGAAGGATTGGAGATCATTGAGGGATTGGAGAGCATTTTGGGACAGGAGAACATTGCAGGTTTGGAAAACACTGCGTAATTTTGGTGCATAGAGGTTTTGTAGAGCATTGCGTGCGGGAGGGGAAACGTTTTTGGTTTTAAGTGCTTGTAGAGTGGATGATCATTGCGAGATTAGAGAACATTGCGGGACTGGGGAGTATTTCAGGATTGAGTGCATTGTGGGTTACGAGAGCAATGTGGAATTCGAGAGAATGAATGGATTGGAGAGCAACGGTTGAATGGAGAGCATTGCAGACTTTGAGAGGTAATACGGTATTGAATGTGGGTTTGGAGAAAATCGAGTGATTGTAGAGTAGTGTTTGATCGGAGATCATTTCTGATTGAAGAGCATTGTGGGATAGTAAAGCATTTAGAATTATGGTGCTGTGCGGGTTTGAAGAACATTATGGAAGTGTGAACGATTCTGGGATTGGATGTCAATGTGGGAATTTAGAGCACTGCGGGATTAGATCGCATGCGAGATTGAAAAAAATTACTGGAATGAAAATCAGTGTGCGTGGAATCAGAGAGCAAGGCGAGATCAGAGAGAATTGCGGGATTGGATAGCGTTGCAAGTATAGAGAGCGTTGGGGATTGAAAAGAATAGGGTAAATATGATGCCA
>SDVV010007244.1:0-17907 GCA_016164225.1 Gammarus roeselii
CTGTGTTCAATTGGACGCAGTCTCCTTACCAAGTTTCTGCAGACCTTAGACGATCAAATTCAAAATGACTGAAGCATTATATTATGTAAGTGAATGTATTCTCATGTCCTCATAACGTGTAATAAATATGACTGTATAAGTGTATCCTAACTAATGGAATAACTATCTCTCCGATAAAAAAAAACTTTATGAGAGAACAGAAGTTTCAGTTCGCAAAGGCTATCCCGAGTCTTTCCAGTTTCGAAACCTTTCATCATCTAATGATCCGGCAGTGGCATCCTGAAAAATGTTATGTCAAATGACCCGAACAATATGTCCCTAAGCTCTGATCTCGCTCAAAATGGTAGCAAAGAGCCCTCCCATAACGCTCAGAACGATGGCTCAGAACGATGGCTCAGAATGGTACTTGGCAGACGAGACATAACGTTCGGTTTATCGACGACCGTGCGAGACGAGAAATGGAGACAATAAGGATTTCAGAGTCCGCTGAGGAATAATTTGAATTCTATTCCCGGGTTTTATTTGGAAGATGTTGGTTAACATTTTAGTGAGGATAACTTAAGGAAACGATCCTGAAGAGTTTTCACTCTGGGCATTTGCAAACACTCATGTATTCGACGTATTATTTGTTAAAGGAGTCAAATCAATTTTAAGTTGCTAAATCACTGGAATCAATGGAAGTGTTTTCTAAAGAAACAGTATTGAATTACATTTTCCAATAGTCGCATGGTGGAATAAACATTTATGAGCGCAGGGAATTCGATGTTTTCCTTTACCTTCGGATGCAAGAAGAAATTGCAAATCAGAGACTTTTATTCGTCGAATGAAATTAGCAAATTCCAAACATTTAACTTCACATGAAGCCTATTCCTCTCGTAATAATTGTATACTTTCTTCATGGTTACCATTCAATTGTAGCTTCCGTACGAGGTGAAATAATCAGGTCTAATCTCACCTGATGTAATGGAACAGGAAGTACTATAGAACTCCAACTCCCATCATAAGTAGTTGTCGTCTGTAATGCTCTGAATGACTTCAGAAACTGCTATAACATGAGAACATGGAAACGTCCAAATAGACACAGGACAATCAAGACGATTTTAACCTCCCTCACAAACAATGCTAAATCAAAATAAAAGTTTGAGCACATTTTTTGAGGCCTCTTTTTCCAGAGATTCATTTTGAACTTTGGATGGAAGTAACTCTATGAATAATATTCACGATCTGATAAAATATAAGCAATATGAATTATGACCTTTAAACAAACACTTTCATATTGATTAATGACGCTATCGCTTGGTCACTTGGTCCGTTCATCCCAGTCTTTTGGTCTTCACCCCCCCCCCCCTTCAAAAGAAAAACACTCGAATTATTCCTGTTCCCAGTTGTTTACGGGCTTACAGTCCATCACTTGCAGTTCACCGATCTGACGAATGGGCCTCTGTGGCAGCTTGCCGGTCGGCATTGCTTGCTAACAAATAATGTTCGAAGATTTGGTCAGTCAATTATTAATTCCACTAATTTAATTGTTTCATTCGTTCCGCTGTCTTGTCGTTGTTTTTTTAATTTGTTTGTATTACAAAATTTTATAAGTTGTGCAGTTCCAATGTTCCAGTTCCAGTTCCAGTTCCAGTTCCAGTTCCAGTCGGATTCAATGTGTAGGATCACATCCGCTTAAAAAGATACCTGTAGTGTAAACAGTTCATGACATAATAAATTGATAATCCTGACATGTGACTCCTTTCTTTGAATTAACCATGACAGCAATTTTATTTATTCACATGCCCTACAAATTGCATTATGAGGAGGTTGGTGTCTGCAATTGGTCCTTGTTTAGGAAAATTAACCGAAATATCGCCATTTTTTTTTAATTTACTGGTTTCGACATACACGTAACCATTTGGGCTCGTCGTATGAGTTTAACACGTAAAAAGTGTAAGGGGTACATGATGGGGGAGGAGTGATTGAGGAGGGACGTTGCTGTGAGTGAGGTGGTAGACGAGTGGTTAAGGAGGGACGTTGCTGCGAGTGAGGTGGTAGACGAGTGATTGAGGAGTGACGTTGCTGTGAGTGAGGTGCTAGACGAGTGGTTAAGGAGGGACGTTACTGTGAGTGAGGTGGTAGATAAGTTGTTAAAGAGGGACGTTGCTGCGAGTGAGATGGTAGAAGAGTGGTTAAGGAAGGACGTTGCCGCGAGTGATGTGGTAGACGAGTAGTTAAGGAGAGACGTTGCTATGAGTGAGAAGGTGGTATGAAGGCGAAATAATTCAAAAATTGTAAATGATACCCGATCGAGTCGATTCAAAAAATCTAGTTCACAAATATGTTAAAGCCATAACTGGAAACGTCAATACCAACGACATATTTATTTTATTTCATACATCTAGAAGTACATAATATTACATGTCTCTGAAAATAATAATGTAAGCTACTTTTAATCCACACTATAAACAACATGAATATATTGCATGATACTCTCTTGTCGCATAACAAGGTTTCACTCCTATTCCCTTACATATCGTCTTTATTTATGTTTTTGGCATTGCTTCACGCCGTCATCCGCTTCCTCACGTGTTCTATAATTCCTTATTCATCTTCTCAAATGACTCCAAATCATCCATTTATAAGACAAGGATTTTTTTAAATTTCATCTTTTTACTTTTGCAATCTTCAGAACAAAGTTTTGCCCATTTCCAGGGTTGAATCATCAAAATGTTCGTTGTAAATCATCTTGTCTAATCTTGATAATATATGATTACCTCATAATATTACCATTACATTTTTGATCTATCATGAATCATAGCCGGCTTCTTTGTCGCACAAGATATATTTGACTCTAATGTTTCCAGCAATCATAGCCGGCTTCTTTGTCGCACAAGATATATTTGACTCTAATGTTTCCAGCGCTGTGTGAGATCAGCCTGCTGGGAATGAGCCGGAAACTCGCTTGCTTCCACGGAGCTTCATTTGTCTTCACTAATGCTCAAGTGCTCATGGAAGTCCCATACCCTACCAGCCTTAGCAATTAATGAGTGCGAGAGTTTCCATATTGGAATGTAGTTTAAGCGCCACGGGATTTATCCCAGTGGGTTCTATAAATGGTGTTATCATTCCCATTATTAACTATTGCAAAATTCGCAGAAGCAAATACCGTCGAGTTTTGGTTTATACTGGGTTGCAAATAATTCTATATACAAAAATATCATGGATTCCCGTCAGAAAAAACGGTCTATTTAATAAAACAATTATTTAATTCAGACGGTCGCACATAGGCGTATACAGTATGTTTTTCGTAGATGGCTTATATAGGTACCATGCAGCAAATAAAATGTTTTCCAATCATTTCAAAGAACCTCAGGGAACTGGTATATTTGACCTCTGTTACTCCATTTACAATAGTAATTGTTTACAGAATTTCAAGACTCACGGAAATATTTTTTTTTTAATCTTTTTAGAAACTGGGAATAGATTTCAATATAAACACAAGTATTTCTTCAGAGACCTCAATAAAATTATCATTTAACACCTCACAACCACTCAGTCATGTTATTTTAACGTGGAATGTGTGTCTTGAATCGCACAAAACCCAACCTTTCAGTGTATACAGGATCCCAAGATCAAAACACGGACAGAATACCTATTGAGTGTTTGAACACTGTTCAAATAATATGTCATAAACGAAATGATAACGCGTTAACACAACGAGCCAGTCATTAGAGTTGGGAAGCTGCTGCTTTGTTGAAGCGATGTTGTGACTTAAAAAGTCCTGGCTTAAAACTAGGTATAGTATAAGTTTTCGTGACATGTATGTAATCATATACAGAGAAATATTCACAACAGACAAGTCTGTTCCTATAAATTCACCAGATCATTGTCGATACACTATAGGTTGTAACTATTGGATACAATATTAAACATCTCTGTCGACAATTCAGGAAAAAATAATTAGTGTAGCATCGGTGAATTTCAATCCATGATCATATCACAAGTTAAACAAACACTGCGTGTTCTGACAGAACGAACCGTATGCGTACCTTCATATTGCTGTAGCGTCATCAACAAAAAAAGGCCTGGCTCAATGTTTAATTTGGGGGGTCATCCAATGATAAAGCAATCATCGAATAATTTTTGTTTATATATCCGATGATAAAATAATGTTAGTTTGCCAACCGCACGCACAATTGATATCATCCGATTCGTTTATTGTTATAGGCCTACTGCTATATGCATACTGCTATTGTATGCACAATTTATATCATCCACTTCGTTTATTGTTATAGGCCTACTGCTATAGGCATACACCTATAGGCCTACTGTTATAGGCCTACTGCTATAGGCCTACTGCTATAGGCCTACTGTTATAGGCCTACTGCAATAGGCCTACTGCTATAAACCTTTTGTTATAGGCCCACTGCATTAGGCCTACTGATATAGGCCTACTGCTATAGGCCTACTGCTATAGGCCTACTGCTATATGCCTTCTGCTATAGGCCTTCTGATATAGGCCTACTGTTACAGGCCTACTGCTATAGGTCTACTGCTATAGGCCTACTGTTATAGGCCTATTGCAATAGGCCTACTTTTATAGGCCTACTAATGTAGGCCTACTGCTGGATGCCTACTGATATAGGCCTACTGTTATTGGCCTACTGCTAGAGGCCTACTGCTATAGGCCTACTGCTATAGGCCTACTGCTATAGGCCTACTGCAATAGGCCTATTGATATAGTCATACTAATATAGGCCTACTGTAATAGGCCTACTGCTATAGGCCTACTGATATAGGCCTACTGCTATAGACCTACTGCTGTAGGCCTACTGCTATAGGCATACTGCTATAGACCTACTCCTATAGGTCTACTGCTATAGGCCTACTGCTATAGGCCTACTGCTATGGGCCTACTGATATCGGCCTACCGCTATATGCCTACTGTTATAGGCCTACTGCTATAGACATACTGCTATTGGCCTACTGGTATTTCTAGGTGATGGTTGAATTTTTGCCAATCGCCAATTCCGTAGGGAATGAATTTTTTGTCAAATAAATGCAGTCAAATTTTAACAATGTCTGACGATAAGTAGAATAATTCAAGAGAATGTTTTTCCTTGCCCATAACCTCCGTTCAAATACGTTTCAGACCCGCAAGTTTCTTCCATCCGTGAATTTCTAAGAGCTACATACAAAATACTGTAATGATAGGCCACGGGTGTGGTCTCTTCAATCTGAGCTTTCTTCACGACAGATAGCCGAAAGTCGGTCGAGTAAAATATTCAGAATATATTTCATTGTTGATCAAACCATTTAGGGAAAAAATCCAGGGCAGACTGGTCTCCCTATTTCAGAGCCGAGTCCGTATCTTGACTTGAGCCGAACGAAGTACCCATGGATCTGTCGCATAGTTCGGACACGGTGGTCAAAGCTTTTAAGACTGCCTCCACAATAGACTGGATTCTAATTAAAATTCGAAATACAAGTTATTCCCGAAGACTGATCAATTAAATTCACTTTCACCGCCTACTATAATCTTTATGTATGCCGTTGACGATTAAAAAAATGAGACAGCCGCCTCGGCCTGGGCTTCGTTCTACTCACAGGATTAACCAAATCCTGATCTCCAAACTCCCTCATGTGATCGAGGACTTCATAAAATATTCCCATATGTTCCAGCTAAAAAAGTAATTATTCAAAGGACATCCATATATCGCTGTTGGAAAATTGCATGGGATCAAATATGTAAGATTCTGGCAATAAAATATCACACGTTCAAAACTATGCACTAACACGGATGAAGATAGCTTGCGAATTATGTAAGATTCTGGCCATGAAATATCATACGTTCAAGACTCTGCACTAACACGGATAAAGACCTCTTGCGAATTATGTAAGATTCTGGCCATGAAATATCATACGTTCAAGACTCTGCACTAACACGGATAAAGATCACTTTCGAATTTCCAACTTCGAAAAATAATTTCAACGCTGATCAAAAACTTTTCTTGATTTTCTAATTTCCAACTGTCAAGTCAACATTCAAATCTCACCACTATATTCAACATTCAATGGAGTAAAGCGTGTGTCGTTCTGTTTCGAAATTTATTTCAAAAGTCTTTGAAAAAATTGCATTTATTCTGTTTTCAAGAATCTGGTTGTCCGAATAAGCCCAATGCAGACATTTAAACTCTATTTTTTCGTAACACAAACACAATGCATCGATTTATCCCCCACATTTCATTGTTAAGATGAGCAAATTCTCTGAGTGGAATTCCTCCCATCCTAAGAGTATCTGGGTAATGGCAATGCGTCGTCAGCTGGATTGGGTGACGCATGGCATATATATTGTGTTATTTGTCGTTGTGCGCCCAGGAATTTGTTCCTGACTCCACCTGCCGATATGTCAGGAAGAACTGTGACTTGTTCCTCACAAGCAATAAAACTTTAGAATTATTCATGTTATAGGTAACATCGTCAGAAAACGTAACAGAAAGGGAAACATAAAAGGCTTGAAAGTATTCAATGCTCAATCCAAATTGAGGAGATAGGCCTTGCTTCGTTTATGCAGCAGAAGAAGCATTTACGATGGCAAACATGAATTCTTAAGTCTGCATTAAAGTAATGTGGTGGCAAATACATGCAGCCATAAACAATAAGAAAACATTGCTAGTGAGTCAGAAACGATAACACAAATTACGAAAGTTTAGTAAAATCAAGGTTACGAAATTCGTGTATAAAACATTCATCTCTATTTAACTTTAATATTAAATAACCCATTGATTGTCATGCAGCAATGATAGACAAATAATGACAGCGAATGAGTAAAGTAATCGATTAGTTCATTTTTCAGTTGGTGGATCTTATTACCCCACGGTAAACATACAAAAAATTAGTGAAGTCCTGTGTAGATGTATGTATTAAACAATTTAAAAATGGATAAATAAATTAAGAGCAATTAAGAAATCAATTGTATTCTAATAGGTGTTACTGGGGTATGAACATATTGAGTAAAATTCCATCTGAAATTCTGATTCCTTCCTGGGACCACTGCCAGTCTTGCCCAACTCCCCAACCTAATTTACTGGGGAATTATACTTCTCTTGCCTGGCAATCTTTTTAACGATACCCGAGCAATTAGCAGCGCAGTCTCCTCCTAATGAGCTCGCACCGAACGTGGGCAGAAATGAGTTAATTATTGTACGTTCATCGTAAGGAATTCTCGGAAAACAAATGTTCCTCTCGTCAACCAAGATAACCACAAAATACTATAATTAAACATTTATTTCTACCAGTAAAATAACAATTATACACAAAGGCGAATTCAATCCGTGCCAACATGTTGAACGGTATTTCGTGACCATCAACAGTGCAATTCAATTTTGGAAATCCATTTGGTACCTGGGTGAAGTTGCCGGAAATATTTTAAGGGGACACTTTTCGGAAAGCCTTACGTTAGTGGCCAAGTCACGTCCTGGCAGCTCTTTACCGCTTCTCTTGATTAAAGAAAAACGCGACTAAGCCAGAAACTCTCGCAAAACCTACTTCAGCTAAATGAAAACCTGTATTGAAAACCTTGTGTTCCATTTATTTTGCTTAGTAATATTATTGTGTGTCTATATGTACTAGGCAATACCGACAGAAATGTTAATTCTGTTAAAATTCCTCGTATTCTGCTGGGATTAATGTGCATCACGATGAGCATCAGTAATTATTCTAAAAAAATATATTGCCTCGGGCAATTTTAATTCAGACCAATAACATTTGACCTGCGTACCAGTGTGTTCAACCGACATCTTGACGTCTTCCACCATCATCTATTTATTTAAAAATGTTATGATAGCTATCAATACCAACACTGTTGTAGGTCAGTGTCATCTCTTTGAATTCGGGCTGAAAGCTGTTCCTGGAAATGAGGAACAGTTTCCTACCCGACGAAATTAGTCTCATATTTTACGTCAAGTATTTGTAATAAAAAATGCAATAAACACGTCCCCCCATATATGGTGAGCAAAATACTAACATTTTCAAGCTTTCCAGATAGATATCGAGTGTATGTAGCCGTGAAACAATTCGTTTAATTGGATATTTATTATACACTTCAGAGACAAGCACAGTTAAGCGAAGGTACAGTCTTTTCCTATAAGCCTTGATCAGTATTTCTCAAATTATGTGTGCCCGCAGTATTCATCAACTACATGTTTATTTTCGATATTCTTGATTGAAAAAATGTATCTAATAAATAAAATACTATTGTAACATCCCTCATTGTGGGCTGATAATTTTTTTTATATCGACAGGTAGCATTTTTGAAAAAATCAAGTGTTCTTTACCATATACAATAATGACCCTATTGAAGATATTAAATAAAAAATAAATAAATATTTCAGCTCGAAAATAATTCAGAATATCACCTTCAAGAAATGGGAGGAAACATGTTATGTGACTTCAATTTCATTTTTGCATAGTTCGCTGATCGGTGGTTGCTTCGGTGTGAGAGGAAGACATTATCAGAAACTATTCAAAATATAAGTATAAATATCACGACATTTATGAAACTTTCAGCTTCTTTCTGGAATTTATTTCTAAACATTTTCAGGATTAATGACATGAAATCATGACATTATATTTGCAATTTCGAAGATTCCTTCATGAGACTTTCAAACAACACATTTAGCACGAAAAAATAATGTTTACGCCTAATAGTTAAATTACAATATTCGGATCATTATTACTGTCATATTTTTAGGAGAAAAAGTGCGAATACAAGCCGTGCATTATTTATAAAAAAATCAGGAGAAGTAATCACATAGTATAATTTATATCATCGTCGATGAAATACAGATCCTGAACCAGTCATCAATCGTTCTGTGCACGAGTACCATTCAGGACGGATGATTGCATTGTTGGTGTGGGGTGCGGGCGTGCCGCGATTTGAAACTCATCGTTATCACTGAATCGCTCTGAGAGTTTTTCGAAATCGTATTCACGATAATGATCTGAAAAGTGAAGAAACTGTCGCAAGTATTCTCCCAAAAAAAATTCTTGTGAACGCGGAAAACATCCTCATTACGATCCGGTGCGACCGACCTGAAAAAAACTAATAACCTGCTAGCGACATTAAGAACTTTGCATTACAATCGAATTTCTGAGGATTTGGCCACGGAGCAGCGGGAAATGTTGCCCGGGGAACGGATTGAAAGAAATCGTAGTGAGCAGATATTTGCAAAGCTGGATTATTCATTATGTTGCTATGACACACTTGCACCCTCCATTTATAATGCCGGGGGCATGGGTAGGAAGAAATTGAATCCAGGACTTGATTATCATTCTCTCACGTTTGCTGGAAGAGAAAAATGAGTGGCTCTTTGACACGGAAAATTTTCTATCACGCTTTAGCCTTAACTCGACTCAACGAAATCATGGATACGTTGATAGATCACTTAAGCCACATAAGGTGCGTCTGCTCTTCCAGGACAGCTGGTCTATAATTCAAGAACAGTCGTGCATTCGATGATTGTAGTTAAGTGAAATATAAGCTGTTAATATAGTGACTATGACTAAAAATAAATTATACTGCAATTGGAGTCTTTAATAATGCCATCGAGAATTGAGGCCTTGACAAATGGAGGGCCTCGACAAATGGGTTTGTCAGGATGGAAAATCTAGTTTAAATAATGGTTAAATAGAATGACTGAATATCCACGAAAAACAGCCCCACACAGTTGTTCATTTGTAATAGGTTGCAAACGGATAATTCTGTAACAATTCCCTCCTTATTTTTGCTGAGGAATAAAATTGTCGAGCAGGAGCCCAATTCCAAATACAAATTAAGGTGCGAAATTTATATAATGAATTTAAGTGACCCGTCGTCATGAATCTCCAATCAGGCTATGCGACAGTTACATAACAAGAATAGGAGTTGTAAATGAAATATATACTTCGTGATATAGGCTACAAAGTCAGATAAAGAGGTTTAATTCAAACTACCTTTCTCTACATTCAGACAACTGATTTCCTGAGAAACAAAGCGTTTCTTATCGATCTTGGAATGTTTCAAGGTGATGTGACCAGTAAATAACCTGACTTTGCACGGCAACAGTGAGGGGCGTTTTGCGGAGTTGAAGGAAAAATTCGTTTGCAGAGAAGAAACTTTTACTTGAAAGATTTACAGGAAAATGCCACCAGACGAGATATGGGAACAGGTCTCGTATAGAGTTAGACAACGGAGTAAAAACCCTCTTTGCAATCGACAACAGACACGCAAAGCCTACTAATTTTTCCAGGTTTGTGAGAAAAATCATATGAAGACTAGAGAACGTGGTCTATTTCATTATGGATGCTTCAATTGTTACAGATTTAAAGTGTAGAGTAGAGAATCTCGTTCAACAATGTCCCTCGGTTGGTCCTTACTCCTCAACCTTAGTTATAAATTAATATTAAATTCATCTCAAATGTTGTCTTCAGAACAACTCCACTGACGAAGACTTGGTACGTATAGTCTGTGTATTCTGACATTTCTGTTATATTGTCAACATGTCTCTACACCTAAAAAAAATCTATCTTTAAATCCTTCAATATACGTGTTGTTCAACGATATTTGGAAATATATAGAGTGCATTACATTCCTTCTAAATTTACTGTTGTTTCAAAAGCGTATTACTTCCCTTCTAATTTCAGCGTTAATTCTGATTGATTAACTTTGAAAAGTTAGCCGAACTGATAAAAAACTCTAGAAATGTTAAGGAGAAACAAGGTTGCAGTATGGCTGAAGCAAAGAGGAGAGAGATTGATGGGAAGCTTCTAATTATTGTATTGGATCTGTTGGTAGCTGTGAAAAGAATGAAAGGTGAGTTGGGTGTGGTGTGTGGGAGGAAGTCGCGCGTGAAGGGAGGTGGGTCACGAGTAGGTGAAGGGTTGGTAGCTGTGAAAAGAATGAAAGGTGAGTTGGGTGTGGTGTGTGGAAGGAAGTCGCGCGTGAAGGAAGGTGGGTCACGCGTTGGTGAAGGGTTGATATTGAATGATCTATTGGTTTAATAAGAACGTTTCGGAGTGGAGGGGAGTCTTCTTCGAATTTACGTGGGTGAAGGTTGTGTTAGGTAATGAAATATGGAAAGAATACAGCATAGTGTTACTGGATACCTTAATTGGAAGGCTTAGAGACGAAGGGGTGAAGAATGCGGTTGAAAGGTATGGTGTTCCTGGTAGTGGAGAGGATGATAAAAGGAGCAAGAGCTGATGGTGGAAAACAGCTTGTCTAAGTAAAGTACAAATGGGTAAAGATAGCCCATGTTTCCATTGGGTAAATGATGGATACGCGATTTTGTGTTGATCTAAAGGGGAGTGGTGCGAAGCTCGTTACAGTAGATGCACAGGTGCCCAAGGGAAATGTGGAGGAATGTTTGATCGTTTGCTGGTAAAATTAACAGTTGCAGAGGGAGGCGTAGGTTATCATTGCAGGTAATGAGGTAATGCTCATGATAAGTGAAGGTGAGCGTATTGAATGTGGCAAGCGAGAAATGGGGCTCAAGCAGGCGTTGAAGCAGGTGAATGGTAATGTGAATGGGACACTCCCGGGTAATACTGAAGATGAGTGGGGGGCTGAGGGCTTTAAGAGATGCGGTGGGGAGACGTGCGAGAGATGTGTTTGGTGTTCAACTGCGCGTCGTGTGGGTTTGTTTTGTAGAATGGGTTGTGAGTGGTGGAACGATGTGAATGAAATGACGATGACCCGATAGCATGGCTCTTGAGAAGTGATTGAACGAGTGGTCGGTGAAGGCCTATGACGACTATAGGGAGAAGAGCAATGCGGTGGAGCGTACGACGAGGAAAGTAAAGAGAGACAAAGATTTTGAGGAGAGCTAAAAAATGTTCTAGAACGAAGATGAAGGGGGTGAGGAAAAGGGAGACTAGGAAAGAAGACGTGGGGAAGAATGTAAACAGTTGGAAGTTGTTAGAGTGTGGTGATGTTTGGAAGATGGGTTGAGTATAATGAGGTGCTGTTAAATCCTGATATTGTCATCGAAGTTGACATTATAACTGTGGTAGAGGTGCACAGGTCCCCATTTTAGTGGCAAACGTGTTCTAAGAAAGAATTGCAAGAGAAGATGGAGGGGATGAAAGCAGATGTCCATGGTCGTACAGTGCCTTAAATAAAGGCAGAGCAATGGTAATCAAATAGTTGGTGGGGCTTAAAAAATATTTGTTTTGTGTAGCGCAGATGACTGGATCAAGGGGTTTTATTGTTTTGCTGTATTATGACATAGAAAATACCAATGAATGGTGGGTAAGTCGTACGGGAAAGTGCTAATAATAAGACACTGTGGATGGTGCTATAGCCAAGGAATCGTGCGGCTATAGGAGTGGTAGTAGGTGTACATATTAGATATTTGCAGTGAGACAAATCAGTGCGAAGTTCCTTGGATATGGAGAGAATTTGTTTCGGGCGTGGATCGGGATAAGGCCTACGATACGGTAGGCATGCCTACAATACGGTCGGCAGACCTAAGATACGGTCGGCAGGGATACGATACGGTCGGCAAGGATACGATACGGTCAGCAGAGAGATGTTGGGGAAGATGTTGCGTATCAATCTGTTCGGAGCGGCCAAGAGTGTCTATGTTACTAGCTGATACTGTCTCAGAGTAGGGGGCGTGGGGAGGGGGGGCTTAATAAAGAGATGAGAAGGACGGAGACAAAGGGCCATTATGTCTCCGTCGCTTGCCAGTATCTATGGTTGGATTCGTAACCAATGTGAACGTATGTGTACTGGGTAGAGATTTACAAGTGCTAGAAGCAAATGTGTTGAGTTGTTGTTTGCTGGAGTGGATGTTACGTCGTACTTTCTATACGACGTCATCTCCACTCTAATAATATGTGAAGTTGTTAAGTTTGAAGCTCATTACTAGAACGCGTTCTAAAGGATAAGGAATCATTTTCCTGTTCGCTACAGTGCATTGCTTGTAATATATTGCAATGAACACGATACATTGGGTCTTCATACGATTCCATCTATTTGTTCATTTATTTCACTGCTGCGGTGGGTTCTTTCTTAATTTGGTTCTTGTCTGTTCTCTTTTTATGGTCCATTCTGACTATTTTTTTGCACAACCGTTCGGAGCTCAGAACCTTTTATGCTCCAAAATTTCATTTTAGTGTACGTTTTTCTTAACAATATTGTCCTACGCAAAATTGGTGTTCCATTTTTTTGCTCACCGTCATTACCTGCTGTTTTACCCTCTTCCGGGTGTTCTTCTTTATTACTTTCCTAATGCAGCCACATACACCATTCATCAGCACTTCCTCTGTTCTCATCACTCTCGTGCTCCCTAACTTACTGTTGCTCATTTGTTCGTGGGTATCACGGATGTTCAGACAAATCTTCATGCCGGGTCAACAGAAGCCAATGTAAATTATTTACGAAAGTGACCTGAATGTAATGTACAGTAATATGTGTTTTACACCCTCACCCTCAAATTCCTCTACTCCTATCTAAAACAGATACAATTACTTTTCTCTACTGCTAATGCTTTATCTTTGCCGCAACATTTGATGCATCACATTTTCAGCTGGTTTTACAGGCTGGCTTTGACGCCAGCCTGTAAAACCAGCGTTTGACGCTCTTTGCCTGAGTCTCTTTTCAGTTTTTGATTTGTTGCTACTGACCTCATGCTGCTCATGATAATCGTTTGATCTTGCTAGATGGCTTGAATGTTACTATCCACGATTACAATTGCATTATCTTCTCTTGATCAACACAACACGAATGTCTTGTTCAATAGCATGGACTTTGAAACCGTGGATACCCTTCTTTAGTATAACTTCAATAATTGTGGATTGCATGTGAGTCTCCACATTTTAGAAAATCCACCTTCATGTGGACTTCTCTGTTTTCATGACTGAAGTTAACTTGAGTAGAGAAATGCTGAATTGATTTTGTCGTTGAAATTTGGTCCCAAACCAGGCTGCAATTTGCCTTCTGTCTCGAAATCTTGGCAGCTGCTAATGACTTATCGTGGCATCCAACTTACTTCAGTCTTGAATGAATATTGGAAAAAGATTTTTTGTTACAGTTTTATCCGTCAATAATACTGATATCGAGGCCGACCATGCCTCGAAGTCAGGCAAACATGTCCCGTCAGGATGCCCTGATCCTCTTCAGAGATGAAATTCATTTCATTATAGATGGAAATTATTATCCAATGGAGGAGCATGAGATTGACAGGCACTCAGAAAAACATCAATGTCGAGGGCATTGCAATGCGTGGCAGTTGTTGGTAGACAGCGCATGATTATCGATCCAAAATCGATGTATCAACTGACGGTCGGTTACATTCTAAGATTTACCTGATAAACAATGATCATAGCTGCCTTAAATTAGGAATTTGGAATACGATGATCTTTTCAAGGAGGACTGTTCTCAGCCGACAAAAAAATTGTGTTTAAAAATATTCGTCAGGCAAGTCAAATAATTGTATCTGTTATCCGACACTCTTCACATATCAGTTAAAGACTAAAATACTCTCTAATCTACCCAATAATTGACATAATGCAGATCAATGGCGACGGGGGTTTGACGTTTAATCTAACTAACTCGATCATTCATTGGAATAACAATAATATCCGCATACATTATCTAACTGACGGTTCTCGACTGGTCGCATTTGCCCTACGCTATTTAAAGATCATCAACTAAAACAAAATTTATGAAGATTAACGGGAAATGTGTGGTATCGAGACTGGGCCCCTACGTAAGGCTGCTCCTAGGAGCAAACTTATTATTATTCAAACCATATCAATAAAAAGAAGTTAGAATCAAAACGAGATAATGTGATTTCCTGCAGTCGACGGAGATTAAGGATAAATATTTGTTAAATTCTACAAACTAATTATCTTGAAAGCTGCCCTCAAATCATCTATTCGTGAACCCACTCCCCTCTCACCCCCAATGTTATGAACTCGGAAGTGCTTATTGGAATAAAGTGCCCTTGTGAATCTGTTACATAGTTATAAGTGCTTATAATGTCCTCGTCCCCCACCTTAAGCCTCCCGCCACCACTCACTGGTTCCTTTCACCCCTCCTTTCTCGTCCTGCCACCCCTCCCTAGTCCCCTTCGACCCCACCATTCCTAGTTGTATATTCCAGTGTAGAGGAGACGCAATTCCTTCTGGATTGCGCTTGCAAGTGCTGGGTGTTACAGAATTGAAAACAAACAGCAGAAAATAAAGCAAAAACAACTGCCTGAAAATTGTATTATAAAACCTTTGCCTCTTGTGAGTAATACAACTTGCATGAAATAAATGAGTGACTTGAATGAAATAAATGAGTGATCCGACGGCTTTGTGCAACTTTATCAATTTTGTTTGAGCCAGGTTTCATTCCGTCTAGTGCAATATCTCATTTTTGTATATAAGAGTGTTCCATCGACTGCATAGCTAGGCAGGATGCACTGTACCATACAATTTTCAGTGGGTTCTGTATGAATCATTCTCTCGCCAATCGGACAAAGTTCATAAAAATATATATGGTGAATAATGACCTGCTACTGAAGAGTTAACCTGGGGACTCTTTATCCTATATCCTTTATTCGTTTACTCTCGTATAGGAATGGTATTGAAAAAAAATCATACTTTTATTCCGTAAAATCTTTTGGTCTGTGTTTATTTTATAGTGGAAATTGTATTAACTTTTTCACCAAATGTAGTCAACTAAAAGAGCGTTTTGATGTGGCAAATGACACAGCAAGTGAATAATATATCATGACGATCAAAATCTAGTTGTATAAACTGAACTGTTATGCTGGAAAGTTTAATTTACTCCAAAAAGGATTTATTGTCGTTGCATATTATCATTCATACACTATAACATCAAGTTATGATCATTTCGGAAATCGATCATCAACTATTTAAAATCATATCATACAATATAAGACGATACCTGGTGTCGGAAGCATCCTGGGAGAAAGTAGGAAGAAGGACACCAGGTCAATGTCATTTCCAGGCGTTTAACTTACGACAGCGTGGACAGCGTCAAACATCGTAAAGGACAACCGCAACATATTCTCATAGCCTTTCGGTATTGTGTTGTGTAGCATAGCGATGCAATGTGTAATATAGACAAAAAGCTAAGGTGGAGGAAGCTTCCTGGAAGCCAATAGGTGGAAGACACCAGACAGGGGAGGGGCAATGGGGTAGAGGAAGCTTTCTGAGGATAACTAGGCGGGGGCACACTATAATCGTGTGGCTAGGGTATAGAAGGAGCTTCAGAGGGGGAGGCAGGGAACAGTGAAACGGAGATGATTGGTGATGGCATGCACTGATAAAAGAAGGTCTGGAGAAGGTAAAGGAGCGAATTGAGGACAAATAAAGACAGCTGAAGAAGGTAATGAAGGGCCAGAAGTAGGCCACGTGGTTTTGTAGGATGTTTTGGATTGCAATTACGCACTGCATAGCTATGCTTTAAGACACAATATTGTAATGCAATTAGAATTCGTCACCGTAGTTCTTAACGATGCTCGATACTGTCCACGCTGTCGTTAGCTGAACTCCTGTCAATGACTTCGGCGCTGGTAGTGACGTAAGTGGTGATAAACCAATGAATTTAGCCCCGGTGTTGACATAAGTGCATGTAAGCCAATGACTTCATCACTGGTGGTGACGTAAGTGGCTGTAAACCAATGACTTCAGCGATGGTGGTGACGTAAGTGGCTGTGAACCAATGACTTCAGCGCTGGTGGTGACGTAAGTGGTTTTAAACAAATGACTTCAGTGCTGGTGGTGACGTAAGTGGTTGTAAACCAATGACTTCAGCGCTGGGGGTGAAGTAAGTGGTTGTAAACCAATGACTTCAGCGCTGGTGGTGACGTAAGTGGCTGTAAGCCAATGACTTCAGCGCTGGTGGTGACGTAAGTGGTTTTAAACAAATGACTTCAGCGCTGGTGGTGACGTAAGTGCTTGTAAGCCAATGACTTCAGCGCTGGTGGTGAAGTAAGTGGTTGTAAACCAATGACTTCAGCGCTGGTGGTGAAGTAAGTGGTTGTAAACCAATGACTTCAGCGCTGGTGGTGACGTAAGCGGCTGTAAACCAATGACTTCATCACTGGTGGTGACGTAAGTGGTTGTAAACCAATGACTTCAGCACTGGTGGTGACGTAAGTGGTTGTAAACCCACGACTTCAGCGCTGGTGGTGACGTAAGTGGTTGTAAACCAATGACTTCAGCACTGGTGGTGACGTAAGTGGTTGTAAACCCACGACTTCAGCGCTGGTGGTGACGTAAGTGGTTGTAAACCAATGACTTCAGCACTGGTGGTGACGTAAGTGGTTGTAAACCCACGACTTCAGCGCTGGTGGTGACGTAAGTGGTTGTAAACCAATGACTTCAGCACTGGTGGTGACGTAAGTGGTTGTAAACCCACGACTTCAGCGCTGGTGGTGACGTAAGTGGCTGTAACCCAATGATTTCAGTGCTGGTGGTGACGTAAGTGGTTTTAAACAAATGACTTCAGTGCTGGTGGTGACGTAAGTGCTTGTAAGCCAGTGACTTCAGCGCTGGTGGTGACGTAAGTGGTTGTAAACCAATGGTTTCAACGCTGGTGGTGACGTAAGTGGTTTTAAACCAATGACTTCAGCGCTGGTGGTGACGTAAGTGGCAGTAAACCAATGACTTCAGTGCTGGTGGCGACGTAAGTGGTTGTAAGCCAATGACTTCAGCGTTGGTGGTGACGTAAGTGGTTGTAAACCAATGACTTCAGCGCTGGTGGTGACGTAAGTGGTTTTAAGCCAATGACTTCAGCGCTGGTGGTGACGTAAGTGGTTGTAAATCAATGACTTCAGTGCTGGTGACGGCGTAAGTGGTTGTAAACCAATGACTTCAGCGTTAGTGGTGACGTAAGTTGCTGTACACCAATGACTATATATA
>SDVV010007245.1:0-17907 GCA_016164225.1 Gammarus roeselii
GGTCCTCCGAAGCCTCACCAAGCGGTCCTCCAGCACCTCACCAAGCGGTCCTTCAACACCTCACCAAGCGGTCCTCCAACACCTCACCAAGCGTTCCTACAACACCTCACGAAGCGGTCCTCCAACACCTCACCAAGCGGTCCTCCAACACCTCACCAAGCGGTCCTCCAACACCTCACGAAGCGGTGAGGTGTTATTCCACCAGCAATGCGCCGTCAACGCCTCACCTGAAGTCGGTTGGGGCGTCTTGACTGATACAAGAATTACCTCAAAGTCCCATAAAATAAGCTGAAGATTTAGCTGATGATAACTAACCCTCGTCTGGGCATGATAGCCCGTAGCGCTTGAGCGTCTTGTTCTTCCCAGCACGAGACAGCGAGGAGTTGTCTCAGTGTGGAAAGTTACAGGATGAGCCGAGTCACGCTGAGTTGCTTTTTAGAAGAGCTCATTTTCACGGTCGGTCTACAACAGTCGATGTGACACGAGCAGAGTTTTAACAGGGCAAGTTTCTTGATGGTTTTGGTACTTGAAAATTGTATGCTTACTCCAAAACAATGCCAACACTGAAGCTTTCAGCCTCAGTGAGGATGCATTGATGACATTTTAATTTATACCAATACTCTAATATCTACTGAAGAGAATATTCTTTTAAATTTTTGTGGTTCATTGATGCGATTTTATTTGGTCAGTCGAATAAGATTACTTCAAATGAACTTTGCCTAGCCTTTCAGCTTTTTGAATTCTAATCATTTTGAGAATGTTTAGAAGCGAACTTTTTGTTTGAATAATTCTTTACCGTTTTTTTTTCCAGGACATACATTCTCTGTTGTTTCTACCTTTAGAAACATTTATATTTGTCTCTTGCAGTCACCGGACGTCTGGGCTTCTCGTGGTTCTGACCCAGCGGCCTTAATCTGCCTTATTGAGAAGTTAATATATATTGATTGAATGACGTAATTTTCATAACATTTATGCGATATTAAAAAAACGTAATACATGGATTGGATAAAATCGACATGACTCACAATAAGTATGCCTAAAGGAATGAAAAAATTACTAGCGATTCGGCGGACTCCTATGCCAAATCACTGACAGTGTAGTGGCGCAGTAGTTCTCATTTCACTTGTTTTCTTGGGCTGCCAGCGAGTTGTTGTTCATTTCACTGATGGTCACCGCAGGGAGCAGAGCTTTGCTCTTGCTTGGGGGAACATGTTGCGTCCCCCCGGACCCGAGCAACTTGATATTGCTTATCGATACAGATACAGACACTAGGCCGCATCCCCCACAAGGGGGGTGACCGACGGCAAGGCGCACCACACACCCTCATACGCTCACACTCGCACAACTTAGCCCTTTTGTGCTAAAGGATCCGGCCGGTTCCCCCTCAAAATACACTCTGGGTCACAAGTTCAGTCCGAGGATCCGTCGTCAGCAGCAGGGCCCGATAGTTTTCACTGGTTAACCCCCGCTGCGTCATAATGGCCGGGCCATCCCTCCCCCCCACGACCATCCCGACAGCGGGATGCCAAGGGTGGGAAAGCACATCAGAGCAGCGTCAAAATCAACCATTCCCGTCTCACGCCTGTTCATTGCACGCTCTCTCGCCACCTCTACATTCATGTCTCTCCTTCCTAACGCCTGCATCCGAACATCCATCCACTCAAATTTCGGTCTACCTCTAGGCCTGCGACCACTCGCATTCGCATCCATCACCCTTTTCACCAATCTTCCTTCATCCATCCTCTTCATGTGCCTGAACCATCTCCGAACACCCGAATTCCCTCTGTCCTCCAACTTCTTCACCATCCCTGTTCTGATTCGAACCTCATCGTCCGTGATCCGGTCTCTCAGCATTGCTCCAGCCATGCTTTTCAAACATTTCATCTCGAAAACATTCAACCGTCTTCTCTCCTCTGCTCTCATCTCCCAAGTCTCAGCTCCGTAGAGCACAGTTGGGACCCTCATACAGCCCCCTCTGCTTCCATCCCCAACGGCCTACAGCTCATTACACTCTCTAGTGCACCCAACACTTTACACCCCTCCTTCACTCCGCCTTCGCTTCAGTTTCCACTAGTTCAGTTATCTCCACATGGGAGCCTAGATACTTAAAACACTGAACTTCCTACAAGAGCTCTCCATTTAAGGTAACATTAATTTTGCTCGCATCGACAGTCCTCGAGCATCTCATTACTTTACTCCTACCCACGTTCACTCGAAGCTTCCTTCTCTCACACACTCTACCAAAATCAGACACTAGCCTACATAGCTTCTCCTCTGAATCCGCAACCAAGGCCCTATCATCAGCAAATAGCAACTGGCTCACCTGCCAACTCCGCCCATTCACTTCCAACAGTTCCAAGCCACGACCCAGCCCACTCGTGTTCACCTCCCTGACCACTTCATCCATATAGAGGTTGAACAGCCAGGGAGACATCACGCAGCCTTGTCTCAGTCCCGCTTTCACTGTGAACCAATCACTTAACTTGCTTCTCACTCTGACACATGCTCGGCTGACAGCATAGAAACTCTGCATTGCTTTCAACAGATGTCCGCCCACTCCATTCATACGCCACACCCTCTACAGCTCTTCCCTGTCAATCCTGTCGTGTTCCTTCTCCAGATCCATGAAGGCCCAGAACACATCCTTTCCTTTGGCAAGGTACTTCCCACAGACCTGTCCCACTGCAAAAATCGGATCGGTACATTCTCTACCACTCACAAAATCACACTGTTCCTCTCCAATTGCGCAGTCCGTACAGTCTCTAATCCTTTCGATCAGCACTCTTCTATACAACTTACCAACCACACATAACAGACTGATACCTGTCGAGTTGCAGCATTCTTTTTGTCTCCTTTGCCCTTATTTAGTGAAACAATGCAGGCACTGCGCCACTCAATCTGTACCACGCCTGTCACAAAACACAAGTTCAGTAACCTCACCAACCATTCGACAAACGTCACTCCACCCTTCTTCAGGCAATCGGTCGCAACAGGATCCAAACCAGGGGCTTTCCCTGCGTTCATCACGTCCACCGCCTCCTGCACCTCTTCCCTGGTAATGTACGCCACAAGTCTTTCTCCCAAAACTGGCATCCGAGCACAACCACCCACAACAACAATGTCAGCCTCTCTGTCACCCTCGACATTCAACAACTCATCAAAATACTCGGCCCACCTCTTCCGTACATTACCACTTTCCAACAAAAACTGGTCATTTCCATCTTTCACCACTTCCTCCTTTCCGGTCTCTCCCTTTCTTACCCTCTTCACCTCTTCCCAGAACATCTTTTTTGTTCTCCTCAAAATTCTGGCACAACCGTCTGCCACACCGGGCATCAGCGTCCTTTTTGGCTCTCCTCACCACCCGCTTCACCTCGCTTCTCCTCTCTTTGTAGCTTTCATAAGCCACCACCGACTTCACCTGCAACCTCTCCTTAAACGCTCCTCTTATCCGTGCCACCGCCAGTTTGACCTTCTCGTTCCACCACTCGCAACCTTTCCTTCTGCACCCGCCCACACGGCTCGCACCACACACCTTCTTCGCACATCTCAGCAACGCATCCCTTAACGCCTCCCATTCCTGTCCTCTCACGTTATTATATTCTTCCCTCAACGCCTGCTGGAACTCCTGCGTATTGAACGCTCGATTAATCTCGTGCTCTGATACCTTCATGGCAGCTTTTCTTCTTTTAGCACAACTGAACGGATTGTTGAGCCGTTTGCTGCATCAGAGGGACAAAAGGCAACCAGATTAGGTCCAGTAGCGTTTATAATAGGTTGACGTTGACAGAATTATTGAATTTTTTAAATGATCGTTTTAGTACATACTTGCTTTAACCGAGTACGAATACAGTTCACAGAATTCGATTGGCAACAACCTAAGATCCATGGAAGTCGACTCTCTGATACTAATTGATCGCTGGCGATTTGTTTCGTCACTAACCTGCATCGCCTGCAGGGGCCTTTGGCTGCAGTAGGGGTTGGGTATTAGAATTTGGTCTAGTTTATCCTATGCTTGAGCAGTTAGCCCTACTCTGGCCCTAGACCCTCAAGAAATGGTCACAGCCCAGGTAGGGAAACAGGGTTATTCTCTTCATTTTTCATGTCGTAGGATGGAAAACGGGATTATTTTTCTTCATGTCTTAACGTCTCAATTTCTCCAGTCACGTGAGCTTTTTCCTCGGAATATACTCCACGTGTTCCCTCAACCCAAACACAAACTCTGCGCACTTTGTGTCGCAGGGCACAGCGTTGAGCTTTGTTGCATCCCTGGCCACGGGGGTATTAGCAGGCACGCGGCCGCCCTCGCTAAACAGGGCTCAGCGTTGAGCTTTGTTGCATCCCTGGCTACGGGGGTATTAGAGGGCATGCGGCCGCTCTCGCTAAACAGGGCACAACGTTGAGTTTTGTTGCATTCCTGCCCACGGGTGTATTAGAAGGCGCGCGGCCGCCCTCACTAAACAGGGCTCAGCGTTGAGCTTTGTTGCATCCCTGGCTACGGGGTATCAGCATTCACGCGGCTGCCCTCGCTAAACAGTGCACAAAATTGAGTTTGTTGCATCCCTGAACACGAAGGTATTTGCAGGCACCCGGCTACCCTCGCCAAACAAGGCACAGCGTTGAGCTAAGTTGCATCAATAGCCACGGGGGTATTAGCGGGCACGCTGTCGCCCTCGCTAAATAGGGCACAGCGTTGAGCTAAGTTTTATCAATGGTCACGGGGTATTAGCAAGCACGCAGCCGCCCTCGCTTAACACGGCTCAACGGTGAGCTTTGTTGCATCCCTGGCCACGGGGTATTAGAGGGCACCTGACCGCCCTCGCTAAACTGGGCACAGCGTTGAGCTTTGTTGCTTCCCTGGCCACGGTGGCATTAGCAGGCACGAGACCGTCATCGCTAAACAGGGGATGAGGGACAGTCATCTCCAGCAGAAAGGTGACCCGCCCCGTCTACAGAGACGCTCGCTCGGCCTTACACTGTTCTTGTCAAGCGCAAGATTCTGTTTGTATTCTTTGTGTGTTTAGTGAATAAATGACACGAATGCTGGAAACATGTCAGAAGTGTATTGACAATTAATAGTATTGACAGTTGAAACTGATTTTAGCGAGTCCTGCCTTTTAGTTTGAGTACATGACAGTCACGGTGATCTTTTCAACTGCTGGAGCCTATTGACACCCACCGGGCAGTTGGTACACGAGTTGGTAATTGCACTTCATACCAAACACTGCTTTGCAGCTCCCAGTGGGCTGTCCAAAGAACAGAGGCAATAGTAGATTACCATACCTTGGATCACCGTAGTCAATGCCCACTGGCCGCAGCAGACAGTATCTGCAACCCAGCCTGTCCTACAAATACAAATTGAATCCCCCTGAAGGTGACGGCTAAACCAGCCCGCTATGTCACGCATGAAGCGCATGTCGGCACATGAGCGTTAGTTTAATCTGAAATCCCAAAGAATAATTGCAGTGTCACTTCATGTTTTTTCTATAATATAACAATTAATATTTTTACGTAAATACAATCGATATTTAAACTTTGAGGGTACATTCACGTCGGGTTACTTTGAACGTCGCGGTTCAAATTGCCAGACCGTTTCACCTGCGATACCAAAGCGATCGTCCTGCGCTTACAAAACGCATTAGATGGGAACAAGTATCGGAATTAATCTCGACGATGGATGCGTCTCCTGAATGACAAACGTCAAGTCGAACTTCCCATTGTAAAAATAATGTAATTATTTGTCTCCTCTTTATATTACTAGAAAATTCACTGAGCGATAGAATCGAAATATCTATATCGAATAATCAGAGCCATATTTATGATCATGCATTCGATGCTAAGATTAGGTGCCGTCATGTTGTTGTGAAGTTCAGTAGACTGACGACGTGCTGGTGGCAGTGCCATCTGCCTAGTACTTTCAACAGTGACGTGGCATCTAGAAATAACTTGGAGTGGATGGATGATTATCCATTTTATAGATCATTAACACTCTATTTTAGTATTTCTTATTTCGTGGGCCCTATTATTTATCTGTGCCCTTTTTTCATGGTGATAAATTTTGATAAAATTTTGCATTGGTTATTATATATCGAGGCCGGTTGACACTCGGTGACCCGGGAAATGGGGGGTATTCGTGGGACCCGCGAAACTCGGAACCAGCTGTTTTTGGAAGACCAGGAGGATTTGGGGGACCCTCATGTATCATTCTGAGGCCCTTTGGGACACCCTTGAGACCCTTTGGGACCCCCATGAAAAACTTTCTGACCGTCTTGAGGCCCCTCTGAACTCGGGAACCCTTGTTTCCCCCTCCCCACGCTGCAAAACCTATACACAGAAAAATGTTAGTATGTGAAATGCTTGAGTAGAACAATTAGCTATTACAGTCCACGGATTACTTGCACAGAGGGGAGAGCCGCGTCGAGGCTGGTCGAGGTGCGTCGAGATCAGTCGCAACACGTTGAGTCGAATCGAGTGTGATGCGACAAGTCAAGGCCGGCCGAAATTATTCTAGATGCGCCGAGATGGGCTGAGACGAGGGCACTCGAGGGACCCGGAGGACCTGGGTTACCCTCCGGGACTCATCGGGCTCGTTCGGTACCCGAGGGACCTCTGCCCCCCCACACCACTCTCACCCTAAAATGCTTGAGTATAAAAAATAGTTATTGCAGTCCATAGGATTACCGTCTCAGAGGGGGTGAACGGCGTCAAGGCTGGTCGAGGTGCGTCAAGATCAGACGAAACATGTCGAGACAAGGCGAGTTGAGAGCGACGAGTCGAGACTGGCCGAAATGAGTCGAGACAGACCGAGATGAGCTGAGACGAGAGAACTCGAGGGACCTGCGGAGCTCGGGGGATTTGGGTTATCCTCTGCGACCCATCGGGCTCTTTTGGGATCCGAGGGACCTCTGCTCCCTCCCCACCCTATCCCCCTAAACAATAAATGTGACGTCTATAATCTGAACAGTTTTTCAGCCCTTGATGAACCTGCCCTATCTTTCCTCTTCACGATCCACAATTTTGTCATCTAAAATAACGGTAATGTATTTGTGCGAGAGTTCCTGTTTGTGATTTTGTGAATAAGTGTTTTTTCAGTCCGTGCTCGCTCGCGCGTGTGCGGACCATATGTAATTTCTGTTGTTGACTTTTACCGCGTAACCATAAACCTTGTGGTGCGTTGTGGTTGGAGTTGATCTGATCCGTAAAGCCGTAGATCTTGTACCAATTTTGACGCTACTATCTGTGCTCACTGGCGTGCGTACATATTACTCATGAGGCTTTGAGGGGCTGGAGGCGGGGATTCGTTTTGTCTGAGTCCTGATCTTACCTGAATAAAGGAATTTTACTGTAACTGAACTAAGCCGCGTAGCTGTAAACATTGTGTTACGTTGCTTTCGGAGCTTACTTTGTCCGTGTAGCTGTGAACCTTGTACCAATCTCGACGATGCTACCTGTACGCACTGTCGTGCACACATATTATTCCTGAAGTTCTAAATGATTGAAAACGGATATCCGTATCGTCTAAACGTTTCTCGCGTGCGCACCAGCGTGCATCTGACACGACTGAAATTTTCAAAATGTTCTAACTTTGACAACGTTGTTTTTCTTGTTCACCGAGGCGGTCGAGCCTATTGGAATCCATGATCGTCGAACCCTACGAGGAAGCGTGTTATGACTCACATTGAGGCTCCGGTAGAAATGTGGCCTAAATCGAATCAAATCATTTATTCACAATGATTTTCTTGACTTTATCAATTTCTACGGAGTTCACTGTTGAAGAACCGCTTTATTAGCTTTTTGATGGGTATTCTTTGTCATAGAAAATAGGCGAAATAAAGGCAGTGAGCTCCACAAACCAAGGATTGATCACTTTGAATAAGTTTCTGTAGTAGAAGTTTTTTCTTGCATGAGTATAATAATACAAAGCTATATTTCCTCCACATGTTATTAGAATAAATTCAAACGAATAAAAAATACTGGTTATTACCGTTTTTAAATTTTAGGATCCAATGACTCATTTTAATAGGATTGCTTACGCTGTGTATTGTTATTGAGAGATTATATGTAATCAGGGATGTTTCTATTGACTCCAACGGTTGGCGGAAAGCTGTAGGTCCGACGGAGCCCCCTGCTGCTTTATCTGCACACTCATCAGAAAAGCCTGTCATGATAGTGCATCTTATCACAAATTCGCCCATTTTGGGGAGCTCCGGGTGGGGTGAACGGATGTGGGTAGATGGTGGCGATACAGGTGGGCTATTTGTATTTCGTCTCATGACTATATATTTTTAGGATTGCACCAGTTTTATTTGTTGCGATAGTTACGTTAACATGTTTGTCGTATTCTTAGGTTATTTTTCGTCGAATCTTGGCGCGAATTGTATGGGTGTGGAATTTTGTTCTCATACTTTTTCTGTTGAGGGATGTAGGTTCACTGCTCGTGGAGAAATTTTTTGTTAGTTGTTATTTGTTACGTGTCGATTTATATTATGATTGTATATTCTGTATTGTTTTATAAATGAATAACATTTTCAATATTCATATTTCGCAACATTTTGTTGTTATGCTGAAACTTTTCGTCGGCTTTACCTGTCGATATCTGACACGGTTTAGTTTGACTTGGAGAATTATTCTATCATATTTGGTTATATAATATTGGGAACTGGTATATGAAAATTCATTTGTTCACTTAAGCTCTCAATTATGTTTATCGAACGTTCATTATCTGACGAGATATACTCCGTTTATCCAAACAGGTTGAACTTCCGGATAATCTGAATGTGGGATTTGCAATTGTTTCTTAGCACGAACAGTTCCTATTTTAAATACATTTATGATTTATTTCTCCGGTCTATCGCACTCAACGAATTTCTTTTTGTATGCATCACCTTGTATAGCTAATAGACTTTTCCCCTTTGTGAAAAAATTATTGAGTACGCATTTTAAATAGATCGATACCTTCGGGAGTATTATATTCATCACTTCCATTCCTACCCTTGTTACCAAAAGTTTTTTTTTTTTTGATTTCAGTAAACTTTTTCTCGACTCCAATTTTTTGAATAAATGGTTATGACATCGAATCTATTCAGCAAATTTCTTGCTGGAGCAGACTTTCCCATTTAGCGTATTCGCGCAGATATCAGAAATTTACATTATTCTCCTATCACTCAATCGCTTGAGACATGATTTTCTCTCCCCATGTTTCATTTCCAAAAATTTTGAAACCATGTCACATATACTATTGATTTTATTACATAGCATTTTAGACTTCTTGCACACGATATCGTTTCATTACCCCATTCGATAATTCAATTCTCTTCAACTTTATCAGGCATTTCTTCACATGACATTTTCTTGGTATTAGGGTCACACGATTCAATATCATTGTCACTACTTTCCATTTCACTCGTGTCACATGCTTTACTCATATTTTCATTATTTTCCAAATCGTCTAAAGTTCGGGTGTACCCCCCCCCCTCCCCAATTTGATTCAGTCATTTCCACCCAATCTTCATACGTAGTTTTATTTAATGTTATAGGTAACTTTCTTTCTTCACCGCTCATACTCCGATGATCATTTTTTACCACAATATTTTGGAAACCCAGGTCTGGTTTTATATGTTCTATCAATACACCCTTTGCATCCATAGAGCTATTATTTTTTCGTTCATTTGTAAGATTATTATAAATAAGGTGATGGTAACATTTGAGATGACGCAAAACCCCGAACGTGGAATTTGATTTGCTTAATTTAATTTCCGCACTGCAAATATCACATCGGAAGAATAAACCAAACAGACGTTGGTTGCCCTGTTGCCAACGTGCTGTCTGTTGCAGAGATAGAGACCTTGTTTTTGGCTCCGCGTTTTGTTTACAACATCCCTGACCGAGATTGTTCATTTTATAGTATGTATTTACAGCTGCAGCACTTTAAATTGATACAATGTTCCGTCAAAGGCTTGCACATGAAAACGTTTATGTACATTGGCCTATTGAACATAGAACGTTTGTCCCTATCTGTTACTTTTCCTCAAAGTGTACGGCTGCTCTGATAACCCTGATCCGGATTAAAAAAATGTCAAGTAGATAACGTGTCGCACTAGACTGACATCAACATTTGTGTGCTTCTCATGAAGCTACGTCAAATTAATTTTTTGAAGTGGAACCAAATATCTTTGTTGACTTAACAACTGTGCAAGTTTGTGACGTGTGATCATTTATCCCATCATAAGTCATTAATAATAACCGTGTGTGTTGACATTAATAATAACCATATTTGTTAAGCCTATAACGGGGTAGTTAGCATACTGCTACCGTAACCTCTGTGTGTCGTAGGAGGTGACTAAAAGGGGAGCCCTACAGCCGGAGCTTAGAATTGAACTACCGCAACCCCTGCGTGTCGGAAGAGGCGACTAATAAGGGGCGGGGCGAGGGAGCTAGGAATCTTCTCCTCTGTAAAATTCTCCAAAAAAGACGAAAAGATGAGCGGGGGATCAATTCAATGTATTTGTATTCGGTGATCTTAATGCGAGAGTTGGAGATGCAGTTGTGGATAATGTGATGAGGTGGTATGGCGTTCCTGGTAGGAATGAGAGAGGAGAAAGCCTTATAGGTTTGTGCATGGAGCAGGATCTGGTCGTCGGAAACAACCTGTTCAATAAGCGTGATATTCACGCGTAAACATGGGTAAGGATGGCCCACGGTGCAGTGGTGGAGAAAGCGCTGATACATTTTGTGCTGATTTCGAGAAGAGTGGCGGGAAGGCTGTTGGATGTGCGGGTGTTGAGAGGGGAAGGTGGAGGGGTGTCTGACCTTCCACTGGGGGAAGTAAGAGTGGAGCATAGGTGGAAGGGAAACAAAATAGTGGGAGAAGGAAGAGAGGTAGAGAAAGTGAGTGAGTTAAATGTGGGAATCAGAGCCGAGGAGTTCCAGCGGGCGTTGAGGGAGGAATATGACAACGTAAGAGGGCAGGACCTGCAAGATGTGGAGGAAGAACGAGAGACGTTCAGAGATGCATTGTGGAGATGTTCGAGAAATATGTGTGGTGTGCGCCGTGTGGGAGGGTGCAGACGGAAAGGCGACGAGTCGTGGAACGAGGAGCTCAAACTGGCGGTAGCGCAGAAAAGAAGAGCTTTTGAGGAGTGGTTGCAAGCGCTGTCGGTGGTGACCTATGACAACGACGAGGAGAAGATGAACAAGGTAAAGCGAGTGGTGAGGAGGAGAAAAAATTGACGCTGATGCCAGGTGGCCCAGACTGTTGTGCCAGAATTTAAAGAATAAAAATATGTTTTGTAAGGAGCTTAAGAGAGTGTGGAAGGGAGAGACCGGAAAGGAGGAGGCGGTGAAAGATGAAAACGGCTAGCTGTTGACGAAAGTGGTGGTGTACGGGAAGGTAGGCAGAGTGTTTTGATGAATTGTTGAATGTCGAGGATGTCAGAGTTGCTGACATTGCTGCTGTGGGTGGTGGTGCGCGGATGACTGTTATTGGGGAAAGACTTGTTGCGGACATTATTAGAAAACTGGTGCAGGAGGCGGTGGAGGTGATGAAAGCAGGGAAAGCCTCTGGTTTGGATAGCGTTGCGACTGAGTGCCTGAAAAAAGGTGGAATAACGATTGCCGAATGGTTGGTGAGGCTACTGAACATTTGTTTTGTAGCGGGCGTGGTACCGATTGAGTAGCGCAATGCCTGCATTGTCCCACTGTATACTGGCAAAGGAGATTAAGATACATGCTGTAACTCACGACGCATCAGTTTGCTATGTGTGTTCGGTAAGTTGTACGGGAAAGTACTGATCAAAAGGATTAGAGAATGTACGGGTTGCACAATTGGAGAGGAACAGTGCGACTTTAGGAGCGGTAGAGGGTGTGCAGATCAGATTTTTGCAGTGAGACAGGTCTGTGAGAAGTACCTTGCAAAGAGAGATTTGGAAAAGACCTACGACAAGATTGTCAGGGAAGTGCTGTGGAGAGTGTTGCGTTTGTATGAAGTGGGCGAAAATCTGTTGAAAGCGGTGCAGAGTTTCTATGTTGGCAGCCGAGCATGTGTCAGAGTGGGAAGCGAGGTGAGTGATTGGTTCACAGTGAAAGTGGGTCTGAGACAAGGCTGCGTGATGTCTCCCTAGCTGTTTAATCTCTACATGGATGGAGTGGTCAGGGAGGTGAACGCGAGTGTGCTGGGTCGTTGCTTGGAGCTGTTGAAAGTAAATGGGCGTAGTTGGCAGCTGAGTTGCTGTTTATAGAAGATACGGCGCTGGTGGCAGATTCAGAGGAAACGCTATGTAGGCTAGGGTCTGAGTTTGGTAAAGTGTGTGAGAGGAGGAAGCTTCGAGCGAACGGGGGTAAATGTAAAGTAATGAGGTGCTCGAGGACTGTTGATGCGAGTAGAATGAATGTCCTCCTGAATGGAGAGTTGTTGGAAGACGTTCAGTGTTATTAGTATATGGGCTCCCATGTGGAGAAGACTGAACTGGTGGAAACCGAGATGAAGTCGCAAATGAAGGAAGGGTGTGAAGTGTTATGTGCACTGAAGAGTGTAATGAGGTGCAGGACGTTGGGGATGGAAGCAAATAGAGGATTGTCCCAACTGTGCTATACGGAGCTGAGACTTGAGGGCGAGATCAGAGGAGAGAAGAAGGTTGAATGTTTTCGAGACGAAATGTTTGAGGAGCATGGCTGGAGTGTCGCTGAGAGACAGGTTCACTAACGACGTGGATCGAATCAGAACGGGGATGGTGGAGAGGTTGGAGGACAGAGTGGATTCGCGTGTTCTGAGATGATTCGGGCACATGGTAAAGATGGATGAAGGGAGATTGACGAAGAAGGTGATGAAGGCGGAGGTGAGTGGCCGTAGGCCTCGAGTTAGACAGAAATTTTGGTGGATGGATGGTCTGAAGCAGGCGTTAGGAAGGAGAGAGTTGAATGTGGTGGGAGCGAGAGAGCGTGCAATGAATAGGCGTGAGTGGTGAATGGTTGATTTCGACGCTGCACTGATGTGCTTTTCCGCCCTTGGCCTTTCGTTGAAAAGCGGGATGGCTGTGAGGGGGGGGGGGCGGGGTAAAGCAGTCATGCTGTCGGGCCGTGCTGCTGACCAGGTCCTCAGACCGCACTTGTGATTCAGAGTGTGTTTCGCGGGGGTTTCCGGCCGGACCCTTTGGCGCAAAAGGGCTCAATTATGTAAGTGTAAGGGTGTTTACAAGTATTTACAATAATAGGAAGACAACAACAGGCCCATTGGCCCGAAATAGGTTGCCTTTTGATATCAAGAGGGTTAGTTCTGGAGTAGAACGTCTAAGAGGCTTATTGGCCTAAACTAGGTTGCCTTATGATAGCAAGTGGATTAGTTCTGAAGTAGAACATCAAAGAGAGCTTCGTGTGTGATTTCAGTTTTTATAACAACAGGAAATAGAACTGTTTAGCTATTTATCGTTGATTTAAGTAAAACTTATCGATCCGCGACTTACACGTTTCGATTGTATTGCTGTTTACAACCTCCGCGTGAAGTTAGTTCCATTCTTCGACAAATCTATACGTGAAGAAATTGCGCGTGATGTCGAGTGAGAAACGTTTCCCAACGATTTTGTATCCATTGTTCCGAATCACTCCGTTTGTATCTAGAGTGGAAAGGCTCGGTCGGTCGACGTTTTCCTTACCCTTCATAATCTTCCTCACTTCTATCATGTCGCCTCTGACTCGACGTTTCTCTAGCGAATAAAGATTGAGTTCACGAAGCCTGTCTTCGTACGATTTATTCCGCAGCGAGGGGATGAGTTTGGTAGCTCTACGTTGAACTTTCTCAAGTTTAATAACGTCCTTTCTAAGGAATGGAGACGAGTATTAATTGGCATACCCGAGATGCGGTATAACAAATGCATTAAATAACTTGAGCATACTGTGTTGGTTTTTGTACGAGATAGTGCGGGATATCATACCTAGCATTTTGTTGCCTTTCTTGGCAGCACCGTTACATTGCTTGCTGATTTTTAAGTCATTACTAATGATGACACCTAAATCTCTCTCTTCGGTGACGGGAATGAGTTTTTCCTGACATTGAATATTCGAGTTTGGGGTTATGAGGACCTATGTGCATAACTTTGCATTTGTCTACATTAAATTTCATTTGCCACTTTTCTAATCAATCAACAATTTTGTTCATGTCTAGTTAGATCTGCAGACACTCTGGTTCAGTTTGCACTCATCCTCCGATCTTAGTATCATCTGCAAACTTGCTAATGTTTGAGTACGTTGCTATCGAGATCGTTAATGAATATTATAAAGGGAACTGGCCCAAACACGGATCCTTGAGGCACGCCGCTGGTAACATTACCCCAGGGGCAGGAAGATCCGTTAAGTACAACTCGCTGCCGTCTGTCCGTAAGCCAGCACTTTATCCAGTTGTTAAGCTCGCCTCGAATACCGATGCTGTGCAATTTACTAATTAGGCACTTGTGAGCGACTTTATCAAAGGCCTTTGGAAAGGAAAGGTAAATGATATCGATTGGAGATTTTGTGTCGTGGATTTTGATCATATATCTGAAAAAAGTAGCAGATTCGTAAGACAGGAACGGTTGTGTCTAAAGCCATGCTGGAAGTCGCCTATCAATTTGTTCGATTCGAAGAATTCTGTAATTTTATCCGTTATCAAACTTTCCATCAACTTGCCAATGACTGAGGCGAGACTAATTGGACGGTAGTTGCCGGGACACTTTTTGTCCCCTCTTTTGAAAATTGGGGTAACATTGGGGCAGGTGCCATTTGAGAGAGATTGGGTGAAAACGCTTGATAAATGTTCGGCAATTTCGTTTCTAGTCTCTTTTCAAATTCTGGGAAGAATTTGGTCTAGACCTGGAGATTTGGTGACTTTGAATGTATCTATATATTTAATAACTTCGGCGGGGGAGAAGTTCATTGTGGAAGGGCTTCAATTTGTTTTGCCGCGATGATATCCTCAGGATTAGGAATATCTTGATTCTCTAACGTAAATACAGAACAAAAGTATTCATTAAGTAGAACACTCATTCTGGTGTCGTCCGTTTCTAGCTCACCAACATCGTTCTCGAGAGGACCTATTAAAGATTTTGATTTTTTTTTTTTGCATTGACAGCAATTTCATTTTCATAATCTTTCTTCTTACGTTCCAGGACCCTCTTTGGATCTCGTCTTATAATTTTGTATTAATTTTTTTATACGTCGTCATGTGGATGTCTTTTATCGAATACTTTGCTCTCCTTCATGAATGAAAGCGCTGCAATTCTCATTTCCAGTACTTGAGCTGATAGACTGTTGTTCGCCTGTTGCAGTCAAGAGAAATAGTCAAGCGATTGATTGCCATATTGTCCGAGGGTTATATTTACTGACGCTATTGACTCTCTTAAGCTATCAAAATTAGCTCATCTGAAGTTAGGAACTTTCTCGCAGTTTGTTTATGTTTTCAACTCGAGCTTTTTCAAAAAAACGGATACAGGTGTGGTCGCTAGTTCCGAGTGGTTTGCCTACTTCGACGTTCGCGACATGATAGTCGCTTGCACTAAATAGGAGATCAAGAATGTTGCTACCTCTTGCAGGTGTCTTCACCAATTGGGTCTCAAACTTATCGTCTGCAAAATCAATCAGACGTTCACCGGTGGCAGTGCATTCGTGTGTCTCCCAATTGATGTCGGGGATATTGAAGTCTCCAAACACAAAACTGTGTTGTTTTGTGACAACATCGACGAGGGTGTTGTAAAGATTGATATCATCTGCAACCTTGCTTTTAAGGGGCGATAGACGAGAGTGATTTGACATTTTATATGTTTACCGACTACTTTGATTGATACTTTGTTGTGCCGGTTGCTTGGAATGGTGACTTCTAATATTTGCAGTGTTTTTCACGAGAAACAGCACTCTTCTGCCCTCTCGGCCTTGTCTATCTTTGTAAAATAATGAGTAACCGGGAAGAGTAAATTCGCCTAAATAGTGCCTGGTGCTCAATTTCATTCACAATTCTGTGATTGCTATTATGTCGATACTTTCATTCAATGCAAGGATACCTAATTCTTCGATTTTGTCTCTGAGACTTCTAGCGTTTACGTAGTAACATTTGAGAGTACCGTTAGTCACATTGACTTGATTTGCTCGACTTATTTTGCTTCTACTCTGAGGTCTTGAGACGGAGCCAAGACTTTCGTTTTTGTTTACACGGGCTGTACTAGCGAAGCGGCATCTACTGCCTTTAACTCGGACTGGATTGATGACAGAAACTTTTTTGCTAAGGCCTGTGGTGATGGGCACTTGTATTTATCGTGTATCTCGTGTTGATACGGGCGGAGGTCGCTGTGTCGTTTCGTCGGGCACTGCTGGCGGAGTTATTGGTATGATTTCGTTTACGTTTTTTGACTTATTTTCGTTGACAAGTCCAGCGCCGATGTTTTTAAGGATGTTTTCGATGGTATCAAGTCCATACGTGTTGATGCGAGCCTTTTTGGTGATTCTATTAAATTTATAGTACTATGGGTCGATCATCGTTTCCCAATGATCCGAGAAAGAGATTTTCTGGGCTCTGCAGGAAGTTGCTAGGCGATTGTTAAGTAAAATCATCTTGCTTAACTTGTATCTACTTTGGTTCGGATGGTGCAGGATGCCGGTGTGTGTTGCGCCTTGTCGCCGGCCACCCCCCATCCTGGGGGAATTTGGCTAAGTGTCTGTATCTGTAAATATCGCATACCTCAGTTTTGTCCTTTGCATTAAAATGCTTACATATCGAGCTTGGCGACATCTTTCTACTAAGAAAGCGCACCTTTACCTGAATGAAAACAAATCTGAGCCCAATTTGCAACATTTATGTTGTATGCATTTACTGAGTATGTGCCGGCACCATGTACACACAAATACTTTTGTATGCATATACAGGGTCGGTGCCGGCACCGTTGTCGGCTCCATGTACACACATATACTTTTATATACACTTACAGGGTCAGTGCCGGCACCATGCACACAAATCTACTTCTGTATGCAAATGCAGGGTCGATGCCGGCACCGGTGACGGCTCCATGTACACATATACTTTTGTATGCATATACAAGGTCGGTGCCAGCACCATATACACACATATACTCTTGTATGCATATACAGGGTCGGTACCCGCACCGGTTCTGGCTTCATCTACACACATACACTTTTGTATGCATATACAGGGTCAGTGCGGCTCCGGTGCCGGTACCATGTACACACATACTCCTTTAGGCCTATACAAAATCTTTGCAGAAAAGTAATAAAATTGAATAAATCTAAATCAATGAGTAATTTGTGCCGTTATCTCAAACGTAGTCTCGTCTTGAATATAAAAATTATAGGAAAGGCATATGCAAATCCTAGGTGCAAGGAGATATCGAAGTAAAATTGGTAAACCAAGTGTGATACAAAGTGTTCACTTGTGTGAAACTGGTAGAAATTATTAATTACTCATAATATTTAAACAATCTACGTTTTAAAAAAATGGGCGAGTAACCATAAGGTAGAGAGTAACCACATAGTAAAAAGATCTAGGTGTAAGTAATATATAAAGCCGGGTGGAGAGCTTCATATTTATAAAGCATAGAAACAATGAAAAATATCATACTGTGCATGAAAACTTATATAAAAGTACGTAATTCTTGGTTAGGTTAGGCTATGTTGGGTGCAAATAACATAAGGTGAAAGTGATGTTAATTTGTGTCGCAAATTTAGAAATAATATGAATTATCTATAACATTCTCACAAACGACGTAATCTACATTTGAAAAAGGCGATATTTGTTAAAACTAAATGGGAAGAGTGTAATCAAACTTCTTATGATAGATAAAAATGCAGAGCCAAGTGAAGAGATTTGATATGTATACAGCATATATCAGCATATATCAGCATATATCAATGACCCTACATAAGTATTTATACATA
>SDVV010007246.1:0-17907 GCA_016164225.1 Gammarus roeselii
TATATAACTCACATTATAATCTTCATTTAAATTTAGGGATGCATCTGAACAAAACAAACACATTATTACCAATATAAATTATTGATTTTAGTGCTTCTTCATTTCCGGAACACTTTCATTAATTGATCAGGAATAAACAAATAATGCACCTACTAACGAATCTTCTTTAATTTCGACCTCGCTCTGCAGCGATTCGTAACCATAGAAACAATGAGTTCATGACATAACTCTGTTGTTTTTATTTACCTCTTCGATTCCTTAACACACAGCTGATCTTTCAGGCTATTCAAGAGGATTAAAGTTCACGAATCTTATTTACTTATTCTCAGAAGTAGTTTTACATAAAAATGTGTCTACCTCTTTAATGATCCCTGTTGAGATGGGATTTCACTCATAAAGCAAATATCTTCGACGTCTGAGTTTCAATGCATTTATTGGCACTGTTATAACTGGTGCCTGGTACCACCGACTATTTCATGATATTTGTTAATAAAGTTTGCTAGTTGGTAAAAGGAACAGTTTGACCTGAATCACGGAACGTCTTATTATACACGAGTTGGTTGCGTCAGCTCTGTCCGTGGAAATCGAGAATATTGTGGTGGAGAAAATACAAACCTCCAAATGTATGTAGTAGTCAGGAAACAACAACTATCTACTTTCTACCACTTACTCCCGACTCACAAACTCTTTTATTAACATCAAGTTTGGAGTATGTGACTGCATATTAGTAGCACATACTCCTACGTTCCTGTAGCTTGACCTACCTCTTCACATGCTGCTCGCACCAGCTGCCTAATATCCCTCCATTCCCTTTGCATTGATGGTTGCTGTTGTTCATCTCCCATACTTTTATGTGATTGTTGCTATAGCAACAGCCACGTATAGCTGCTGGTAGGTTTGCTAGGAGCATCCTAATAAAATACCCACACTATCAGCTTCTGATTGCTTGTCAGCTTCTGCATGCTAGCCACCTTCTGCTTGCTAGTCACCTTTTGCTTGCTCGTCGGCTTCTGTTTACTAGTCAGCTTCTGCTTGCGGGTCAGATTCTGCTCGCTATTCGGCTTCTGCATGCTAGTCGGCTTCTGATTGCAACTAGTCAGTTTCTGCTTGCTAGTAAGCTTCTGTTTGCTAGTCAGTTTCTGCTTGCTAGAAAGCTTCTGCTTGCTGGTTAACTTTGGCTTGCTAATCAACTTCTGCTTCCCAGTCGGCCTATGCTTGCTGGTATACTAGCATCATAGGTTGCTCATCAGCTCGTTTACTAGCAGACTAGCATTGTATCTCGCTCGTCATGTTAGCATTCCCTCACCTTCAGTCTGATTTTCACATAACCAGTGAAGCAGCTGTGCAATAGAAGAGTGCATATTTTGAAACGTCAGTTAAAACAACAGAAAATTAATATTCCCTACTTTTCATGTCAGGTACATACTGAAAGATGGCGGACTTCTGTGTTTCATTATGAAAAAAACCTGCTCCTCAATACAACTTAGCCTCAAAGCGAGCTAATAGTCTTGATCTGCTGTGACAGCTCGCGACAGCTCAACAGACGATATCGTCGCATTAACAACGAGCTTCAGAGCCTTGAAGTTGGTGAATAGAATGTGGCCTGAGCTTAAGCCCCTTCTCACCCGGGGATGTTACTTGAGCTTAAGCCCCTTTACATCCGGGGATGTGGCCTAAGATTAAGCCCCTTCTCATCCGGGGATGTGGCCTGAGCTTAACCCCCTTCTCATCCGGGGATGTGGCCTGAGCTTAAGACCCTTCTCATCAGGGGATGTTACCTGAGCTTAAAACCCTTCTCATCCGGAGATGTGGCCTGAGCTTAACCCCCTTCTCATCCGGGGATGTGGCCTGAGCTTAACCCCCTTCTCATCCGGAGATGTGGCCTGAGCTTAAGCTCCTTCTCAACCGGAAGTGTAGCCTGAGCTTGGGCCCTTCTCATCCGGGGATGTTACCTGAGCTTAAAACCCTTCTCATCCGGGGATGTTACATGAACTTAAGACCCTTCTCATCCGGGGATGAGGCCTGAGCTTGAGCCCCTTCTCATCCGTAAATGTGATCTGAGCTAAAACACTTCTCATCCGAGGATTTTATCTGAGCTTGAAACCCTTCTCATCCTGGGATGATGCCTGAGCTTAAGCCCCTTCTCATCCGGGGATGTGGCCTGAGCTGAAGCTTCTTCTCATCCGAGGATGTGGCCTGAGCTTAAGCTTCTTCTCATCCGGGGATGTGGCCTGAGCTTAAGCTTCTTCTCATCCGGGGATGTGGCCTGAGTTTAAGTCTCTTCTCATCCGGGGATGTGGCCTGAGCTGAAGCACTTCTCATCCGGGGATGTGGCCTGAGCTTAAGCTTCTTCTCATCCGGGGATGTGGCCTGAGCTTAAGACCCTTATCTTCCGAGGATGTGGCCTGAGTTTAAGTCTCTTCTCATCCGGGGATGAGGCCTGACCTTAAGATCCTCCTCATCCAGGGATGTGGCCTGAGCTTAAGACCCTTCTCATCCGGCAAAATGATTTGTTGTGGATCAATGTTAGAATCTGACACGCATGAACAGATAGACAAAAGCGTATTTATATGAGTTTCACTTGCAAAGCTTCATTTCTCGTTGGGTACAAAGATTTTTATGAGTTGCACACGTGCCGAAGGTGGGTTTTCTAGCAATTTGTTGAATGGAAACGGTAGAAACTTCTTGAATCTCTTTCCTAAAAACGAGTTGATTCACTGTAGGATCTTCCGGAATCCCTTCACTAAAAAAACAAGTTGATTTGCTACTGCTATTGTGTTAGAAGTTTGCTTCCTTAGGGCTGCACGCTCGGACATCGCGATTGGATAGATGTGGCAAATATTTACTCGTCTCTCTCTTCCTCCGATGTTCAATCTCTGTACGAATTTCCATTACAGTGCAGTTGGAGAGGAAGTCTTCTCGTATTCGAGAATGATCCCGATCGCTCGTTCACTCGTAAACATTACTGAGCGACATGATATGTTGATTAGTTGTAGTTCTAAAATTCACACAATATTTTATGATGATCAAGACTGGCGGATAGTATCAAAGAACCAAGTGCCATAGATAAGATACCATGTAAAGTTCAATATAATCGATCATTTATTAATTGGATAGGCCGATTAAATGTTGTTTCAAAGTATCCATTCTATCCTCGATGATTATCCTCTCCATTGAGAAATTTTGGAAGTCTGATCATTCGTTTGTCCACTGATATGTATTAACAAAGTTATTTGTATGAAAATACGTTTCATATGCAGATCAATCACATCGATATTGTTTACGTGGTACTTTATGGCATACATTCACTTGCAACGCAGGTATCCGGAAGCTTGGACAGTTATTAGTCTCAGCATTTATAGCGAATGTGTATTTCTTGTTATTAGTCTCAGCTCTGATAACGGATGTATGTTTTTGTTATTAATCTCAGCTCTGATAACGGATGTATGTTCTTATTATTAGGCTCAGCTCTGATAACGGATGTATTGTTCCTGTTATTAGTCTCTTCTCTGATACCTGATGAACTGTTTCTGTTATTAGTCTCAGGTTTGATAACGGATGTATGTTTTGTCATTAGTCTCAGCTCTGATAACGGATGTATTGTTCCTATTATTATTCTCAGCTCTGATACCAGATGAATTGCTTCTGTTATTAGTCTCAGCTTTGATAACGGATGTATGTTTTGTTATTAGTCTCAGCTCTGATAACGGATCTATTGTTCCTGTTGTTTGTCTCTGCTCTGATACCTGATGAACTGTTTCTGTTATTAGTCTCAGCTTTGATAACGGATGTATGTTTTGTCATTAGTCTCAACTCTGATAACGGATGTATTGTTCCTATTATTATTCTCCCCTCTGATACCTGATGAATTGTTTCTGTTATTAGTTTCAGCTCTGATAACGGATGTATTGTTTTTGTTCTACTATTTTACAAACAATCGGCTAGCCATAAGTCTCCTTTCACTATTGCTTTTCTCTATCCATTTGGCCGAGTCAATACCGTGTCTAAAAGAACATCGCTTCCTAAGTTAAAAGTGAAGCGGTTTTATGTCCCCAATACGCCATAACACTGCTCCAAAAACAACTGGACGTATTGCTTGCTGCCAGTGGCAAAATGGGGCTATATTTGGTTGTTATTCCACGGAATAGAACAGAGGAAACAGAAGAGAGAGGTGGGTAGTGTGCACGGTATGCCTGATGGATCTCTTTCTTTGGAATTTAGAGCCACACTAGAATCCTCGCCTCGTGTGGAAAGAATCGTATGATTTTGGGTAAAATGACGCTGCGGAAATGTAATTCTGATGTTATTAGAGAATGTTTTACGATTCTGATTGTGTGTAATATAAATCAAACGACTCAAATCTGTTGACTTGGTATATTGTGTTGGACTAACCGGGAATCTGTTGGCTTGGTATATTGTGTTGGACTAACCGGGAATCTGTTGGCTTGGTGTATTGTGTTTGACTAACCGGGAATTATCATTGTCTACCCAGAATAACAGCCTCGTGTTCCCAGAGCCCTTCTATAAATACTTCTGGTACTGAATCTATGTGTTTATGCAACTAAAGGACGAGGCTGTGCATTGAATTTAAGTAAGGAACATTAAGCAGTACATTAATGAAATAAGTTTATAAATAAAAAATTATCTCTCGAGATGTTGAATGTAAATCATGAATTGGAACACTTCATTTTTTTATGACCAAAAGCTGCTTGTGCCAAGCATAAGATAAAACCGAACACGTGTCTTAATTCGCTAACCGTGCAATTAAAAAAGGATCACAGCAGTTAAAGTTTTTATTATTTAATTGCAATTTTTTTTTCAGTTTGATATTTGTCTTATAGAAGATGAATTTTGATTTATTTTTAAATTCCATAATCACGGTGATTATTATTGAAAGAAAGTATCATTATTTTGATTATTGAATCGGGATTTTTTTTTGAACTACTTTCAGTAATATATATGTGCCTTTTTCTCAGAAACAATCTTTCCAAGTTATAAATATAATAATCTTTTATGGCCACTTGGTATTATAAAAGTATTTGTTATATTCACGTTAATCAGACAACATTTAGTACAGATCCGTTGACTTGCAAGTTTTTTCATTCGCACAGTTTAGACTCTCGAAGAGTACCAGCAATAATGTATTTTTTGGTGTCTGGAGCATTTTAATGCGAGCGACATCATTGGAACATTTCGAAACTAAAAATGTATTTATGGCCGTTGTAAAAAATATCATGTCCAAAGTGACTGGAGGTGCTGTTGAACAATTTAAAGTTCTAAGGTATGTGCTGATTCTTATATGCGATAATAACTTCAATCTCGAGGAGATGGCAGACACCAGAAGAAGAGGCAGACACTATTGAGTTAGATATTTATATTCAAATCAGGTAAAAGAAGTCATTATATACTTCCATTCCGAAATAAATAGTTCGAGTTAATGAAGAGTCCTTATACCAAAGAAATAGAGCGCACCGAGCTGTCTGTCTCAAAATGATCTCAATTCATTATTGAGCCTTATTGACAGAACTGTTCTCGTGCAGAGCTTTCACTGCAGAAGGCCAAAAATATCTGAGCTTTTCCGTTCCTTCTTGATTGCCTAAAATGAGGTAAAATGAACCTGTCAATTACCATCCCCTCAGGGAAATCAACTGCACGTCTGGCCTGCAACTGAGAAGGGCTTCTGCTCTAGCTCCGAGCTACATGTCATGTTGAAGAACAATTATAGGGTTGGTAGAGGAAACAATATTATTTTCTGTGGATGGATTTACTTGGATAAAAATAAATCACCGAGTTTAAAAATCATTTCTATTCAAACTTTTATGTAGTGTACGGGCCTTAAAGTCTTGAAAAAATATTCATTGGTCTGAACTTCCAGTGAATATATCAGATATCAATTTTCTAGCGGTTTAAAGTCAACAATTTGTTTTGATATTATCGTTGAAAATAAAACCCAAACATTTTCTATTATATCCTTATTTGCACTCCACGCTCAACAACTCACACTCCGGTTAAATTTTATTTAATGAATGAGTTTTAAATGAAACTCAAACAGTTTACTTCTATGCTTCACTGAATAATCATATAAATTGCAACGAAAAAAATAAAAGCAAGAATTTTCACAAAGTAGGGTAAAAAAATACGAATGAAACGTTGTTATGACCTCTTACATATTTAGAGAACAGCAGGCTGTTATCTTCGGCGTATTTAGAGAACAGCAGGCTGTTATCTTCGGCGTATTTAGAGAACAGCAGGCTGTTATCTTCGGCGTATTTAGAGAACAGCAGGCTGTTATCTTCGACGTATTTAGAGAACAGCAGGCTGTTATCTTCGGCGTATTTAGAGAACAGCAGGCTGTTATCTTCGGCGTATTTAGAGAACAGCAGGCTGTTATCTTCGGCGTATAGAGTTAATCTCAACTGATGAGCATAATTGCATAAGCAGGATAATATATCTTACTTTGCTCCTTTGCAGTGCCGAACTTATTGCTACATCATTTTCGAGAGTGCTACTTATACCAATCTCGGTACGTCTCACTAACATTTACATTCCGTCATAAAAATATTTAGAGGTGCTCATTACTTTCCGTAATTGAAGGGAAAAGATAAGTAAAGCTGTCTTCATGAGTACCTTTGGTTTAATTGAATTAGTAAGCGGTGCGTAGGTGTCAGTGCAAAAATAACAGTGCAGAAATACAGTTAATTTTGACCAGTTTATCATGAACCAATGTTAGAGTACTTTTTGATCTTTTTAATAGGCTAAGGAATGTTTTCCTCATTTCTAACTTTATTAGTTCATAACCCTCACATTTTAGAGAACGGAGTACCTAAGATAACAATTAAAAAAAGGATCATATAGAACAACTCCAGCGGCACAAAATCAGTTTTAAATAGAACTTCAGATTTGTAACAGTTTAGTACAGTGTGAAACAATGAATTCTATGTAGATGATCGCACATAAAGCTACGTTCTCTGGATGAGAAATGGATTTGATCGCTCTCTGGATAGACATTGTGAACGCTACCGCACAGAGAGGAAAACTCCTCGTAAAAACGTAGATTGGAAAACGCGTCGATTTTTAATCAATAAGCAGCAACTAAGATTGAATGCGAATACATTATTACCCATTATAAATAGTAAATACTATACGGAGCCCCACAAGTAGCCCTTTTAACATACATTACTTAGGATGCTAATTGATTTGCCCGAACTGTTTTTTGAGTGAAGCTGGCTTCTAATTTTGATAGTTTTGTTATAGTTTTGTATAAAGGGGCGAAAATTTGTTAAGAGCGGTCCTCTAATGATAACAGAGCATGTGTTATCATCAGAGGGAGCGAGGCGAGTGTCTGGTTCTCGGTGATTGTGGGTCTGAGACACGATTGCGATGTGTCTCTGGCTGTGTAATTTATTTGTTGATGGAGTGGTCAGGGAGGTGAACGTGAGTGTGTGAGGTCCAGGCTTTGAGTAGCTTGGAGCAAACGAACGGGGTTGGTAATTGATTCAGTTACTGTTTGCGGATGAACTGGCTTTGGAAGCAGATTCTGAAGAGAAGTTGTTTAGGCTAGTGTTGTATTTTGGTCGATTGGGTGAGAGCAAAAAGCTGCAAGTAAATGTGGGTAAAAGTTAAGAAATGAGATGTTCGAAGAATGACGATGCGAAAGAAATCAGTATGTGTCTGAAAGGAGAGTTATCAAAGGAAGTTCAGTGTTTTAAGTACCTGGGCTCTCATGTGGAGAAAACTGGACTAGAGGAACCAGAGTTGAAATGTAATGTGATCAGTTTGATGCACTGAAGAGCGCACCCTTTAGTGTGAAAAATGAGTGTAAGACGTTTGATGCACTGAAGAGCGCACCCACGCTCGTGTGCATGGGAACAATGGAGGGTCGTATGAGAGGGAAGCTGTTCCAGCTGTGCTCTACGAGAAAAGGCGAGAGCAGATGAGCAGAGACGGTTGATTTGTTTCAAGAGAAAATATTGTAGGGGTAGGGCCAGTGAGACGCTGAGGGATAGGGTCAATAATGACGTTGTTCGAATCAGAACGAGGAGGGTGAGAGAGTTAGTTGATAGAGATGATTCACGTGTTCTGAGGTGGATAGAAGACATGGGGAAAATGGATGATGAGAGATTGGTGAAAAGGGAAATAAAACGGAGGTGGGTGTGCGTAGGCCTAGAGGATGCCCTAAATATGGGTAGATGGATGGCTTAAAGCTGGCTTTAGGGAGGAGAGACACTCATGTGAAGGCAGCGAACGGGCGTGCAATGGATATGCGTGAGTGGAGAAGGATTGTGAATTAATTAGTATTGAAGCACACCCAATGCGCTTTCTCGTTCTTGACGACTTGTTAAGAAACAAGATAGAAATTGATCTTGGGCCTTGCTCAGGAACCGAAGTGTGTGTTGCGGGGCTGGGGCTGGACTCTTTAGCGCTAAATGGTTAAGTTTCGGTATGTTTGTGAGTGCACGAGAGAAACTTGAGGTCCATCTACCCATATTCAGGAGACTGCCGTCTGTATCAGCAGGTAAAGGCTGGTCGCCTCTACCTGGAGAGGGAAACACTGAAATCTATTTGTTTGTCATAGTGGAACATTTTGATGTTACTAAGAAAGTAAGGGAGGTTGGTGATCAGCTAATTATGAAGGAAGTAAGGGAGGTTGGTGATCAGATAATTATAAAGAACGAAAGGGAGGTTGGAAATCAGCTAATTATAAAGAACGAAAGGGAGGTTGGAAATCAGCTAATTATTCATCTAAAGTTGTTTGCGACCGAGCGTATATTTTACCTTTATTAATTAAGCTTATATCCTATTTATTGTAACACGCTGAGGTATTAATTAATGAGGGTTTCAATTAATAAGGGTCGCTGCGAGTAATATCAGTCTTTTCAATAACATCTCCAGACAGTTAAAAATTACAAGTGAAAACAAAACAGCGGCGTTTGACACTTCTGTCTTTGGCAGCAATTTTTTTTAATATAGTGAAATTCCTTTCTATGGACAAAATTGTTAGAGACAGCCAAGATGTCTTTGTACCCCCCGGATCACAATACAGCGACACCCACAATTCCCTTTGTTTCTTTAGACTCTTGCTACCCTAGAGGGCTAGAGTGTCCAAAGTGTTCAATGCAGCGACACATTATTGTTCTCTCTCGAACATGAGAGGACTAAGAATGCCACCGGACCACAAGAAAAGTAATGCACTGTGACTTGCAGCGTTCAAGGGTCAGAAAACAACATCTATTATTCAGGCCGTTCCCCATTGTCACAAATACTTCATCATTGAGGCTCAACTGTCCCCCTCTGGCGGGGGGAGGTGGGCATGTATCAGTGCTGGTGACCTCACTGCGAAGGGGGAAACTTCTCTCATCCGACTCCTGGGAGTGAAGTGTTGCAACAAACGTCAACCACAACAAGGCTAGACGACCTTACTTCAATTGACAGTTCTTACTTTGAGTGAAAATGATGTACGCAAATTAATTATTTAGTACCAAATTATAAATAAAGGTTACAAAAATATCACGGGTAATTCAATATTTCTTGACGTTGTTATCAGGGTCTAGAGGTTGCATGAGGCATTATTGTTCCTTGATCATTCAAGGTTGGGAAGGTCGAAAATGGGAACGGAACCTCTTACTGACGAGGTCGTTTGTGATGTTGGAAATGAAGGCTGTGTTTTCGTTGGCTAATCGTCGCACCAAAAGGTGTGTTGATTACTATAAGCTAATGAATTTTAATAAAGTAAAATCAGGAATGGAGATCACGATCTAGACATCTTGAAAATATACACATACCAATGTTACTCGGTATCAGTTATTTAAATAAAAGTAAATCCAACGCAAGTAAATTGAAGTAAATCGAAGGCAATCCAGCATTTGAATATAAGGGGATGAAGTCTTTTGTAGCTTTGCATATGTACTACCACATTTCGCAAACATGTAGTCTATGTTGGCTCACCGAAGTCAGAGATCAATTTTGTTATAGAGCTTGCATATAATGTCCGCTGTTGCAAAAGATGGTACATTTCCGACAACTACGGATGATCAATTAATTGCGTTAGAAAGGAATTAAAAAAGAATAAATGGCCACCTCATGACGATTAATACACTGCATATTGAATCAATAAAAAACACTAACAATGAACGGCGACATAACATAAATTAAATTATAAAAGATTAAATGGTCACCTCAAGACGATTAATACACTGTATATTGAATCAATAAAAAATACTGACAATGAACGGCAACTGAAATTTCAGGTATCTATCCATTGGGCCTGAAAGTGAAATGTTACATCCATAACTGAACACTTTCGTCCCAAAGTTTTAGTAGATTGTGACAAGGATATATCTTTACGGACAGAATAGGCTGGAGAGGAGGTAACAAAGGAGTCTTTTGCATTTCTTCCACCTGTCAAACAAGTGCGTGCATTGTACAGAGCAAACCCATTGTTTGTCGTATAAGTCAATGATGAAAAATGTTTCAGTGTTCCACAGTGCAATAAAACAGTTGGATTTAAGATGTTCCGATGTACGAATCATATATTTTTTTACGCGGAGGGGGTGGGGTGTGTATGTCACACTGAAAGCGACTGGAGATGGAGGACGTGTTGATGGATGAGGTATTTTATAAGAGGGGAGAAGATGTCAAGTGGCTGGATCTGGATGAATGGCTCTGGGTGCAAAGGGGTAGGGTTCTTACACTGAAAACCACAAAAGCCAGGCTAAAGAAAGAAGAAACAGCTCTACTGGCTGCAAGCTTGACTGGCAATGTCCAGTTTTTAAAGAGATAATCCATGATGATAGTGGAATTAAAAATCTTACAAATAATCATTATCTAATCGAGGGGCATCTTCCTGTAGAGCGCAATAGATTGAAGCTTATTTGATTGAGCCTAGCTTAACGTACAAGAGAAATAAATCACATATATTTCTTATTCTTTGTTGCCGCCATCAATGCAACAATAGAGTACCACGATAAGTACTGAACTCTGGACCTGGAGGTTGGGTAGGCTGGTTACATTCTATTGTAACCGGCAGTGCCTAACACAAAAATTGTTAAACACACCAAAAAAATACCGACATTTATTTATGATGCTGTCAGGTATCAAGGGCCATCGAAACTTATTTGAGATCAAAAACTAATTCGTTGTTGTAATTATTCGAAATACACAGAAATAATTATCTAACCATTGTTATTTCCCCAAAAAATAATTTATTTTAAATGCTTAAGAGCAATACTATGATTTTAGCAATAAATACAATATTACAATAAGCACGAAGCCAAATCGCGAACGGTGATTTTGCCTAGGGAGTGTATCCAGAGAAATAACAGGTGCCATTTACAATAGGCCAACAAGTAATGGTTTGTAGCACGAACCATTCGTAGATGATACTAATTTGTTTACCGAAGTTTTCCAACAACCCGTGGTTATACCAAAGTTAGACAGTAATCCGTGGTCACAGAAATGTCCTCCGACAACCCATAGGCATAGGAGTCATCCAACAACCCGTGGCTATAGCGAAGCCCCCCCCCACAACAACCCGCAGCCGTACTGGATTTATCTGCCAGCCCGTGGTTAAGCCGAAGTCCTTCTACAAAACGTGGTTATGCCGGAATCATCCAGAAGCCCGTCGTTTACAGAGGTAATTTTACAACAATTATCCTGAATTCGTACAACAACCCTTGGTTGTATAGAAATCCTTCAGCAACCAATGGTCATGCCGATCACTCAGTAACCCCTGGTTTTACATAAATCCTTCAACAGTCCGCGGAAATGCCGGTTTTCCAGCAACCCGTCGTTATACAGAAATGATCCAACAATCGGTAACTATACCGGTCATCCAATAACCCGTGCTCTTATAAAAAATCATATAACAACCCGTACGTACGTATGCCGGTATTCCCGCACCCCGTCGTTGTACAGAAATCTTTCAACAATCCGTGGATAAGCCGGTCATCCAGCTACCCGTCCTTGTATAGAAATCGTCCAACTACCTGGGCTTATACCGGTATTCCAGCGACCCGCGTTCATTCCGGCATTCCAACAACCCGTGGTAATACCGGTATTCCAGCAACCCGTGGTCATACCGGATTCATCCGATAACCTGTGGATAAACCGATGATATCCAACCACGAGTGGTTAAAGGGCCTCCATGGGCTTTGGTTGTAGATTGACGAAGCATTTTTCTATTTGTTTAAAAATACTTCGTGAACTAAGTTTTTTGTCTATATGATGATTAACGGATCGGATACTTATTTTGATTGCAAACAATTTGTGACCGATAATGTAATATTGGTAACTGACATTATACTAAACACTAATTAATTCTAAAGTAAAAAACGATTACCGTATACAATGTATGTCAGTATGGAGAACTATAATAAGTAGGAGCTACAGTATATGGGCACCGTCGCGTGGTGAGATTTTATATGATTAATATTCAAATAGTTGTCTTTTAAAGACACTTCATTCGTCCATATTTTCCCCTTCAAATAAATTGGATTGAAAAAGATGCACTGAACAATTTATGTCCTATTTCATAACTAGATGTTGCCTCTGTAGTTTCAGCAAACCAGAAGTGATGGTCGACATTGCAAGGCTCCTTTATTTCGGAAATGATTATACGTTTTTTACTTCCTCTCAAATAATCCCACCGAAGTCATTTTAGTTCGTTCGACCTCAATGATATTTAATAAAAGTTCGTCAACGGACATCAGTTTTTTCTTTCCAATTGCGGAGTCGCGTTAATTACTTCACGACCGCCGAATCAGGTCGCTTTTTTTGCTATTTTTTAGGCTGGTCAGTGGAATTGACGAGAAAGTCCCTCCACGGGAGGCATTTCAGAAGTAAATACCCTTTTGGGACGCAACGGTTCCCGTCCAACCAAACGTAACCTCTCCCTCTAGTTCTTTTTTGACTGGTAGATCAAACAATTTTGGTCTCGTTAATGCTCTTCATGTATTATCTTGACGATGAGCAAATGCCTGAAGCTCCGTATTTGCAGCAACATAAATGTACCTGACTTAAAACATTTGGTGGGTTTGGGCAACACCCCAAAGAGGGTGTTGCGCAATCCCACTGACTTTACCTAGATGATTGATGCATCAAATAAGCTTTATTGACTTATATATTATGTATGCAGCATTTATTTCAACTTCCAGTATGCTGTTATCGCTCGTGTAAATATGAAAGAACAGGAATTAATTGACAGTTTTCAGTTCCAGAACCTCAAATAGTATTCACTGAGAAATTATCTTATATTTGTTGTCGGTAACTCAACTCAATATAAGAAAAAACACGTAATTCATTTATAGTCCTATTACCACTATTGCGACTTCAAAAAAGAATTGCGGGTATCAGCCATCGAAGAGTAGAAACCACCCGTCTTTTATTTATAATGGTGAGCTATATTGTGCTATATTTTTATCATTTTCTTATGTCGAAAAATGAGTATCGGATAGGATGCAGGATCTAAGAAAATATTAATTAAATACATAATAAGGAATATTCCAGCACTTAATGGCTCAATACAGGGTTACAAACTTAGTTCAAAGTTTTTTCTCTATCTGTCAGATTTACAAGCTCCAAGAAATGCATACGCAATAATAAAATAGACAAAGTAACTAACTTCTGCTTGATTTGATTTGCCTAGGTACATTCTGACGTACTTCAGGGTAAGTTACAAAATGAAATGAACATAATTCCATACTAACTCAGTTACAGAGGTTAATGAATCTGCAGAAAATGTTCCCACGTACCAAAGTAAATCACACTATTCAACAATTTATGTTTACTTACATACAATTTATCATAACAGCTTGTGTCAAAGTTTTTTCCAATATGTACAAATGTTTTGTTCACATCCTCCGTATCTGATTAATTTTCTAGGACTAAAAATGGGATCCATTTCCTGAGAATTGTGTGTATTGTTGACGTGTGGCACGGAGACGATTGGTGTCTCTCCTGTGGCTTCCTCCGGCGCTGGCAGATGCAGAAGAGGAAGAAAAGATGGAAGAAAGAAGGCTTTCCAATTCTGAGAACTTAGATCATGTGCTTCATCGTACTGCGGTTGCGATGGAGACCAACGCAAAGGCAAAGAGTGATGTTATGCCCTCACTTGCCTAGTACACGTAAGTGCAACGCAAAGGCAAAGAGTGATGTTATGCCCTCACTTGCCTAGTACACGTAAGTGCAACGCAAAGGCAAAGAGTGATGTTATGCCCTCACTTGCCTAGTACACGTAAGTGCAACGCAAAGGTAATGATAGCGGTGGGTGCTCTTACAGGCTCAGTACACGACAGGGCAACACAAAGCCGTTGAGTGGGAGGGTGCTTCCAATAGTACGATCAATGCAAGGCAGTATAAACTCAGAGACAATGAGTGAGGGGAGTGCCCTCTCCAGTCTGGTATCCGACAGCAAACAGCATTGGGGTATTGAACTGGTTTGAGAATCTTAATACGTACGAGTGCGAATATCTTTGGCTGAATCATTCTTCTGCACGTTAAGTTGAATTTGGCGTCTTTGTGATATATTGATTTCAGTTATTTTCCCCGGCGCTCAGTCAGCTCGAAATCAAACTGGAAAACTTTTTATTATTAATGTTTCCGCGAAAAGTACAAACTTTTCATGATGAAGCAATTATGATACCACCCGCCGTTATGATCTGGGGACAAATATGGTATGATTGGTGATAACTTTATGAATTTGCTTTATTCGCATCCTATTTCATTAGGCTTTAAGGAATGCATTGGAAGCAAGTGCCCTTATGACTCAGCATATTGGATGTTACATGACGGATATATAACGTCTAAAATTACCATGGCAACGTCACCGGACGTTTCCGTGTTCCTATACAATTTACATAACACATACATTATTTCTTTATTCAGAATGTGTGTCCTGCAGGCAATGCCGAAAAACGGAAATCAAGTTTTACTCCACATTGCTAGCAGAATTGTATTGAAAGCTTTGAGAGAGTAACGATCGCATTGAGAGAGTAATGATCTTTGTTTTGAGAGAGTAATGATCGCATTGAGAGAGTAATAATCTTTGTTTTGAGAGAGTAATGATCGCACTGAGAGAGTAATGATCTTTGTTTTGAGAGAGTAATGATCGCATTGAGAGAGTAATGATCTTTGTTTTGAGAGAGTAATGATCTTTGTTTTGAGAGAGTAATGATCGCATTGAGAGAGTAATGATCTTTGTTTTGAGAGAGTAATGATCGCATTGAGAGAATAATGATCTTTGTTTTGAGAGAATAATGATCGCACTGAGAGAGTAATGATCTTTGTTTTGAGAGAGTAATGATCGCATTGAGAGAGTAACGCTCTCATTGCGAGAGTAATGATCGCATTGCGAGAGTAATGATCGCATTGAGAGAGTAATATTCGTTGTATTGAGAGAGTAATTGTTGTAGTGATTGTTGTATTGTGATTGTTGTATTGTGAGAGTACTGATAGTTGTATTGAAAGAATAATGATCGATGTATTGAGAGAGTAATGATCGTTGTATTGGGAAAGTAATGATCTTCGTATTGAGAGGGTAAAGATCGTTGTATTGAGAGAGTAATTGTTGTAGTGATTGTTGTATTGTGATTGTTGTATTGAGAGAGTAATTATCTTTGTATTGAGAGAGTAATGATCGTCGTATTGAGAGGGTAAAGATCTTTGTATTGAGAGAGTAATGATCGTTGTATTGGGAAAGTAATGATCTTCGTATTGAGAGGGTAATGATCGTTGTATTGAGAGAGTAATGATCGTTGTATTGAGAGAGTAATGATCGTTGTATTGAGAGAGTAATGATCGTTGTATTGAGAGAGTAATGATCGTTGTATTGAGAGAGTAATGATCTTTGTATTGAGAGAATAATGATCTTTGTATTGAGAGGGTAATGATCGTTGTATTGAAAGAGTAATGATCGTTGTATTGAGAGAGTAATGATCGTTGTACTGAGAGAGTAATGATCTTTGTATTGAGAGGGTAATGATCGTTGTATTGAAAGAGTAATGATCGTTGTATTGAGAGAGTTATGATCGTTGTTTCGAAAGAGTAATGATCGTTGTATTGAGAGAGTAATGATCGGTGTATTGTGCTTCATGCCAACGGATCGGCTTTGTATTAAAAACATCAATAGAGCTGTTCCCAAAACATCATACCGAATAATATGGAATCATCAGAATCTGCAACATGACAACCTGGTCACTTAGACGAATCCCGCACCTGTTGAACGAAGCCTTGCACCTGCGGTCGGCTTCATACTACAGTATCAATTGTGCATGCTTTTCATGCTAGCGACAGCGTGACGTCATGCTGTCGCCAGCGTGACGTCATGCTATGGGTCCCAATGTTCTTTTATCATTTGATCGCGTCGACAACAGGGCGTCATGCTGTCACCAGCGTGACGCCCTGCTGTCGCCAGCGTGACGTCATGCTGTTAGTCCCAATGTTCCTTTATTATTTGTTCACGTCAATGTGTTTTCATCTCCTGTAGCTGCACGTTGGCATCTATCGACTGGACGCACATCGACGTAGATGTTAATAAAGCGCTCAATTCTAACTCATTTAAATAGGATTTCTGTAAATGAATTAGTTTGCCCTTGTTTATTGTACCATCGTTTTCGAATTAAGGATGAAGAAAACATTTATGAAAATTTTATATGAAGAACAATTAACGATATTTCTCTTCCAGGAAACGAATAATTGTGGAAAGACCAGATGTATTGAGAGTTTTCTTATCATTAAGACCATTCCTACTAAACTATGAATTTATCTGTCATATTTTGCATTTCAACCTTTCTAGTATCTCATTTTTCAACCGATGCTTCTGTTTTAGATTTAGTGCTACACTTCTGGATTTAGTGTTCCACTCCTCAATCAAGTGCCATATCTCTCGATTTCGTTTGGAACTTCTTATGATATGGTGGCACGTATTTTCAACTATATAATGTCACAATTTTCAATTCAGCTTCACTTGAACAAATAACACACACATCAGACTAGTTCTAAGCTTTTCGAATTAGTGATACTATTCTCCAACATGGGATTTTTTTTTTCATCGGCACTGTAATCGAACTACTGCTGCACTCTCACAACGAATGAACTACTGCTGCACTCTCACAACGAACGAACTACTACTGCACTCTCCCAGTGTATGAACAACTGCTGCACTCTCACAGTGTATGAACTACTGCTGCACTCTCACAACGAATGAACTACTACTGCACTCTCCCAGTGTATGAACTACTGCTGCACTCTCACAACGAATGAACTACTACTGCACTCTCCCAGTGTATGAACTACTGCTGCACTCTCACAACGAATGAACTACTACTGCACTCTCCCAGTGTATGAACTACTGCTGCACTCTCACAACGAATGAACTACTACTGCACTCTCCCAGAGTATGAACTACTGCTGCACTCTCACAGCGTATGAACTACTGCTGCACTCTCACAGTGTATGAACTACTGCTGAGCTCTCACAACGATTGAGCTACTGTCACACTCTCACAGCGAACCAACTACTGCTGCACTCTCATAACAAATGAACAACTTCTGCGCCCTTGCATCGTATGACATACTTGTTGATCGAGCACTACAGATATCAAACAGTGCCAACTTCGTATTTCAGCTGCCCCTCCTCGGACTAGCATCTCTCGTACTACAGCTGCCTCTCTCGGACTAGCGTTTCTCGTACTACAGCTGCCCCTCCTCGGACTAGCGTCTCTCGTACTACAGCTGCCCCTCCTCGGACTAACATCTCTCGTACTACTGCTTCCCCTCCTCGGACTAGCGTCTCTCGTACTACAGCTGCCCCTCCTCGGACTAGCGTCTCTCGTACTACAGCTGCCCCTCCTCGGACTAGCGTCTCTCGTACTACAGCTGCCCCTCCTCGGACTAGCGTCTCTCGTACTACAGC
>SDVV010007247.1:0-17907 GCA_016164225.1 Gammarus roeselii
ATATATCAGGACATCAATGTAAGGAATATCTACACATTTGTAAGGCAAATGATACAGTATATATCCAATTATAACAAATTTTCAATGTGTACGTTTGTATATCAACTTTTTATGTGGATTAATTCGTAAATATTTTATCTCGACAGGGTATTAGTAATCAATATTATGGTTTCTAATTTACCCCAATTTTTTTTTGGCCAACAGAATGTCCTCCCATACCCGAGGAGGAGGAGTGTATAACTGTGTTTGACGGCCGGCAGGACCAAGCCATTGCGTCACGCGGGACATCAGGGTTACCTTCTCTGGCGATGAAGCGACCGCAAATCGTTGTCACCGTACTACCTAACGGTGCCGCCTCCGTTCCCGGCACGCTCCAGGGAGGCAAAACTCTACAAGGTCCCGAAAGTAGGTTAGCACCGATGACCGAAGATTTTTGCAACGGGATACCTAACGGTCCCGGCACGCTCCAGGGTGACTGGCGTCCTCTGGCGACCACAAGTAGGGGAGAACCTGTCACCGATGTTACTCACCACGGGGAAGGTTCTGAGCCCCCATCTAAGAAGAGAAGGTTTGCTTCTATTCCCGCTTCAGTCACCAAATACGAAATGTCTCTGTTCCAAGAACGCTCATTCCATATCTTTATTATAAAACTCGGTTTTCAGGAGGTTGTGTGGTCTCAAGCAATTGATGACTCAGAAAACGGATGGTCCATGCGAGGCCAAGTATATTTAGAGTCTCAGATTCCTCTCCACGCGACCCCAGCCCAATTTTTATTAGCCTGTCGTGATCATTCATGGGGGTCGTTTTGCCCAGAGGGGGAACTAGCTTCATATTGTCACTTTCATGAACCGTTGAACCTAGTGGGATCCATCAACGATCCAGATAACTTGGCACTACGGAATACGCTTGTGAACGCTTGGTCTAATTATTTAGAACAGGATCAGGATAGTACCGTATTTTTAAGTGAATACCACCCTCAGATAACTCAGATTATCGACTCTATTCTTAATGAATGCAGTCAGAATAGTTCAGTAGATTTATTATTAGAATCAAATAGAATTCACCCACACGGAGAAGGGGATTCTACACTAAATATTCATCAACCCGGCAATATTTTTGAATGCGGTGTACTTCATCATGGGGATTTTGCACAGCTTCCGATGCTCGATTTGAGTGGCATTGAACCCAATCCTGACTTAATTTATGTAGAAGAAGTAGATGTATACTATGGAGACAATGTCATCTACCCGCCTTTATCATCAACTCCAATTAATCTGATGTTAGACATCAGTCAACGTGAGATGGAACACATTATGAATGATAGCTACATCATGAATGAAATTTTGAATAGCGTCTCTGAGCCTTCTTCAACCATAATAGGGGAAAGATTGGATTTATCTAACGTATTCTGCGACGAGATTACCATCCTTGATCCATCGATGGATCCAACGTTGGTATTTTTCGAAAATTATGTAGGGTCACCGATTAGAACTCCCACCCCGACCCTTCTACGTTGTAACGCTGATATTTTCTAAACAATAACCATAGGTTATTTACAATACTTGCCACTAGCTTTTTATGGGTGAAATTTATTTTTAAACAATAAACATTCTTTTAAAATGCATTTTTTTATCCTCCGTTTTTAGTCTGGGCAATGCCGCGTCTTCTTCAGATAGCGGCGCAAATACGTTTTACCAATACCCGCAAGCTTTATATCAAACCGTGTGGTATCCGCACCATTTCCAGATTAATCCTCAGCAATGGCAGTTACAAGCGTGTCAGATACAGCCATGGTATGGGTATCCATCGCAAACCCAACAACCTTGGTATGGTCAACACTGGCAGGGCACGGTATACCCACAACCACCTTGCAGCAGCTCATGGATCCCTCAACATCCGCACTTTCCTTTTTGTAGAAGCATGTGTTATGGATATCTGCCACACACATCGGTTGAAGCAGCGCCCATGTATCTCATTACCCTATCTACCAACAACATCAACAAATATACGATTCTAGATTATATGAAAATAACCACCAGCAGACTTTGACTACAGAATCTGACTTGTACCAAATCGGGCATGATGTTGCAAAGGTTAGTATGTACAGAGTAATGTCAATTATATTTATTGAATAAATTATTAGATTTAATACAATTTTTTATTCATATTATAATGCGTGGATAATTTACATAAATAAAGGACGGTTCGGGCATTCTGCGATGTCTTCAGAAACTACGGGAAATGATCCAAAAGTATATACTGACGTTCCAGTGTAGGCTTTGTCTGGAATATCAAATATTCTAGCATTGTTCCCTTGATCCTGGGGAGGGTTATAGCTATTTACTACATCAATAGAATGGTCCTGTCCGTCTTGATCTTGTGTCATGTCTTCGAATTGTTGAGCACCGGAGTAGAAGTTATTGGTTGAGGAATCTACCATTTCTTATTTTGGTTTAGGTCATGTTTAACTTTCGGCTTGTTCCAATGAGCGTTTAAATCCACGAGGCTCGGCGGTGGAGTATGAAGGATCTTGTATCATATCCATGATTGTAGTTTCTCGTGTTAAGAAACTCGAAATTAAATCTGGGCGAAGAAGTTTGTAGATCTGTGACGAGACGACTTTGAGTTTAAAAACATCACTGAACACCCCTCTTGGTTGCAGAGTATATCGACACTGCTACTATCTTGTCGAATCTGGATAGAAACATCCAGTTTCATCTAGAGAATACTCAAGATCATTTTAAATGTTGACATCGTTGCCGATACGAAATTATCTCCCTCGACGAATGAGAAACGTCAAAGGTTGCAATTGTTTGAAACAATTAGGTTTGTCATTCTAAATACCTTCATGATGATGAGGTGGTTCAAGCAGGCGAGATAGATCACGGGGTCGGAGCGAGGCGAGGTACACGGAGGTAGACGGCGGATGGTAGGGTATGTACAGGCCGAGGCGGCTGGCAGGCTATGTGCAGGTCAATACAGAGGAGGTACAGACGAAGCGACGAGCGAGGGGTGTGTGTATCCGTCCACTCAGTAGGGTCAGTTTTATATGACTCTCACACCCACCCACCCCTTTCCTCCCCACAAGGGACGATGATTTCAGTGCCGTACAGGTTTCGTTTTGATTTGGTTTTTTGCTTCGTGCATCTCGCAGCGTAGTTGGGGCTCTGGGTGAATGATATATTTCCCAAGTTATCGTACACTGATGTATAAATCGTTGAACAGCGCGCAGCTCATGCATAATTTGCAGGCTTGATCTTGTTGGTCCCGGTCATATTTTTACTCGAGATGTAAGTAATTCAAACATGTCTATCTTTTGTTTTGTTGTAGAGATGTCTTTCTGTAACTTTGATAGTCTATTTGGAATTGTTTTGTTAATCTATTTTTCTTTACGCGTGCAGGGTGAATCGAGACGATATGGTAATGGCAGATGCGCCATTGTTGGAGGATGTAGGGAGTGCCCCGTGCCCTAGCGTAAGCGTCGCAACGTCCATAAGTCCTAGCGGAAGCCCCCAACCAGGTGGTGGTGCTGCTGGTCCATCTTCGGAACTACCCGGAGTTCAGGCTACTGATGAGCCATTCGTCGCTCAGTCTACTGATGGTTTGGCGTTGTCTACTGATGCGATGACACCGTGTTCTGTTGCACCGTCTACTGATGCGACAACACCGTGTCCTGTTGAGCCATGTGCTGATGCGGTGGCACCGTGTCCTGTTGAGCCATCTGCTAATGCGGTGGCACCGTGTCCTGTTGCACCGTCTACTGATGTCCCCACCTCGATTCAGGATCAGTCTACTGTCAATCCGGAACCAGATTCGGATAATGCAGTGGATGATTCGGGTTAGGCTATATTTCACCCACCAACTTCTGAAGGTATATTGGACCACCATAACATTAACACTTATCCCAATCACTGAACACGTCTACATATCATCCGTGATAACATTTGGAATCAGGGAACATGTGAAGCACATTGAAACTAAATTAGGAACATTCCAAAGACTCCAATGCACCGCGAGGGTTAAAATAGGCAAAACCCTCGAGGATGCATCTATAGATGAGAAGGACTGAATATTAAACACAAAAGCGGTCCAGCTGACAAAAACAGTTGATTTCAGTAAATTGATTGAGGATCTCGGGGTAGATTTAAAAAATAAATTAAAAATACAGGAGTATCAAGGTAGTGGCTGGAGCATTAATACAGTAACCGCTGTTGGCCTTAAATTCTACAAGACAGGCAGGCATATATTCAATATCAAAACAAAAAACAATAATTGCGTCCTGACAAGCATGATTGTCCATTTCCATTTGCCTGAAAATACATATCTCTTAAATGATAGACGACAGTCGGAGTTAACTTATCTCCCATACAAAAAACACATATTTCACCTTCCCAAATCTTCCCTTGTACACACCTGTGGTTTTAGAAGATTCACAAAGTATAGAAAGAGGTTGTGATGTCAAAATTAGACTATATCAGCTCACTAAAGAGAAAGAAGCATATGGGCCGGTTTGTGTATACAGAGGCAGTTTAGAGGCCAGTGAGGAGCGCACGATCCATCTAGTGCAAATCTTAGATGCTAATCATGTCGCACTCATTCCATGTTTCACTACATTTATGCGTACATTTAGACATACGAACTATAGAGACAACTTTTGTTGTTCCTTCTGCATGCAAGGCATGCACGAAAGCAAAAAAAGATGGTCACGTAAAATTATGTTCGTCCACTACAGGCTAGCAAAACATCGGTATGCCTGACGAAGGCGAAATATACCAATTCTCAGCGATGCATGCAACAATGAAACCCCAATTGTATGTTATTATGACTGTGAATCTGTGCTGGAGCCCACCCAAGAGGGGAAACATTTAATGAACATTCTCAAGTTGTGCATGTACAGCTATACTCTTGTGGATAAAGACGTTAAAATTGTAAAGCTCAAAGTAGTCGAATCGAGTACAGCTCCTCTTGAGGAGATGGAAACACATCTTGTTAAGAATATGTTGCTGGATTATAATGAATACATGTCAACCTTACCATTGTTCCCCATCCCCGTCCTCACCAAACAAGACGTGAAAAATATTGCGAGAGCAAAACATGTGAATGCTGCGGAGACGCATTTGGAGAAAATGGTAAAAAACGTGTACGTCATCATAACCATTACGTCGAGGGGGTCTGCGGCCCCAATAAAGAAAGAAATAACAGGAAATTACTTAGCTATATTATGCCTTAATTGTAACATGGGAATAACGGAGAAACTCAGGTTCATGCCTTGTATTGCTCACAATGTATCGGTCTATGACATGCGCTTCATACTGAGAGGATTGGACGGTAAAAACTTTTCCAAAATAAAGGTTTTGCCAAAACAATCAGATGAAATGTTCAGCATCTCTGACTCCTTGAACGATACCACGAGCAAGTACGGTGTCAAGTTCATCGACTCGTTCTCATTCTTCAACTCAAGTTTAGACAGACTTGCCAAAAATCTTAAAGATGGTGGGCATGACATGTCACTCTTCAAATCCCATCTCACAAGTCTCGGTTACAGTGACAAGGTTCTAGACTTCGCAACTCGAAAAGGACATTTCTGCTACGAAGCCGTCACATCGGATTCTGTGCTGGACCAAGCTGACATCCCATCGCAACAAGCCTTCTACAGTCAACTTTAAGGTAGAGGAATATCGGATTCTGATTATGCTGAAGTGATCGAAATGTGGGAGGCAGCAAACTGTAATACGTTGCTTGATTACATGATTATATACCTGCTCATCGACACGCTGCTGCTGGCCGAAGTTTTCCAAAAGTTTAGGGAGACCATGACACGCGACTACACCCTGGACCCCGTCCATTTTGTGAACGTCCCTGGCTTTGCAATGCAAGCCACCCTCTACGAAGGAAAGATGAAACTGTCGCTGGTCAAAGATATCGATCTCCTGCACTTGATTGTCAAAAACACACTAGGCGGATTCGTGACGTCGACGGAAGGTCTTACCAAGATAAACAATCCCCGATGCAAAGACTATGACACTATATTACCCGTGTCTTCAGTAGCAATGTAGGACTTTAACAGTCTTTATGGTGGATGCTTGAGCGAGCCCCTCATCATTGGCGAAATCCTCGAGCTCACACCGGAAGAAATTCAAGCATTCGACTTTGTAAACACAGACTGTTCTGGCGAGTATACGAACATTGTCTGCGTGGATGCCCAAGTCAGCGATGAAGTTGCACGACAAACAGATGAGCAGCCACTCATGCTACATCACAAAAAGATTACCTTGGACGATGTTTCACCCTGCACAAAAAATCTCTTTGCTGGCTCAGAACATCTCAAAAACAGAAAACGAACAGATCGTAAGCTTGTTGCTAGGCATTTTCCACAAACGGACTACCTCGTGGCCCTGGAACTTCTCCAAGTACTTCTCAGGCAAGGATTCGAAGTCACCAAGGTTCATCGTTTTTTTCGCATCAAGCAGGAACCGGTCTTCAAAACCTTTATGATGAAAAATATCCAGAAACGTCAGGAGTCTACGAACTCCATTGAAAAGTCCCTATTCAAACTGCTCTCGAATAGTATATACGGTAAGCTATTGTTCAACCCGCTCAACAGAAGTCTAGAGGCAAAAGTCGTGTGCACCCCCAACGAGTTTCGAAAACATGCTGCCAACCCGCTCCTAAAAAAACTGCTATGCCATCGGCCCCGAAACAGTCATCATGATCCACAAGAAAAAAAAAAGTCCGAATGCTTCATCCCTCCAAGTTGGATTCTTCGTGCTTGAAAAAGCATAATCAAATAGCTACAGCTTCTCCTATGAAACACTGAAGCCACGCTACGATAGCAGTCTCGCTCATCTTTGGGACACTGACTCGTTGCTGATCCAGTTCAAAGGCGTGACCGACATTGAAGCGGAAATGCGCCAAGCTCCCCTGGCTGAATACAAGGACGTCTCCAACTATCCTAAAAATCACCCCATGTTCGATGAATTCAAGAAAGGACAGCTACGACTACTGAAAAGCGAAACAACTGATGACTACCCGAGTGAAATCATATGCTTACAACCCAAGTGTTACAGCATGTTGCTTGAGTCCGACGCAACAAAATCGGGTGCTGAAGGTGTCAATTACCAGACACAAGCCAAAATCAAACATGAACAATACAGGGGCATTCATAACCAGAAAACATACACACACTCTGAGACAATACACAACATTCGTGCGCAAGCATGCCAACTCCAAACTGTACGCACTATCAAAAACTGCCTCAGTAAATTTGAGAATAAGCGCTACTATTCTCGACGCATGAACAACTCCTGCCTATGGCCACCCGGACATTCCCAAAAAATCCATTGAAAATACACCTATCGTCACTAAGAAGAGGAAGCGATGTGCCTTAGCTAATGAAATCGATGAAGAAATGGATTTAACATGGAAGAGCCACAAACCGGGTGAGACCGTCTCTTTCGTATGTAGTCGACCTAATGATGAAAGTACGTGTACCTCGACAGGTTTTATCATGTAAATGTTCATATTAATGTAAATAATCCTTGTACGCTCTATGTATATTTAATATAAAAATTATAATAATAAACTTGTCACATTGTCCACCTAAATATGCATTTGAAAAAATGTACGTTGGAAAGAACTGTAACGAAACCCATGAAAACTATGTAAATGATTCTATGTAAATCAAATAAATATATATTATTGACCATGATTGATTGTCCCTCTGTAATATGTTTTCCAACAGGCGTGAATGTTGTGCAAAAACCCTAAAATTGTTCACCTAAATGTGTATTTTAATCCATTGATACATAAGTGTATAAATAAATCTTGTTTCATTGTCTACAGAGAAATATCATATGAAAAACAGGACTGTATCTGCATCCGTCCCTAAAAAAAAATCACCTTAATTTGTATCCTAATCCATTAATATATATGTATAAATAAATCTTGTTACATTGTCTACAGAAAAAAAATCATCTGGGGAAAACGTGAACATATCTACAGCTGTTTGTTTCTTAACATTGGATCCTGACGAATCTATGAAAATATATACATTGAATGCGACAGAGCGAGTGGATTGATTCAATAATATCAATCGTGCAATATAAAATATCATGTACAAGCAATGGCTTCTATTCAAATTAGTCATTCAGTAACAAACATAGTAATATATATCATGCCCTCCTACCGCGCGAAATATTCCAGAACAGTCATATATAGCGTTGACAAGACCTAATAACGTACATCTATATAATCCGTACGTAAGCAAGCGTGATTATCAGCAGCCTGTAATAAAACCGTAGGAAAAAATTTATTATGTGAGAGGACAGCACATCTCGAAATAAGATCGCTAATTGTCATAGCTAAATTGAGACCCACTCGAGTAATTGTCTCTATGTGGTTTCAGACCCCATAAGCAATTGACCAAAACATTTCTTAACTTTGGATCCTGACAAAACTCTGAAAAATATATACATTAAATGCGACAAAGTCATTTTCTTTCAAAAAATCGTAACGACCGCACATCCAGAGATAAAATCGCTAACTGTCATAGCTAAATTGAGACTTACTTGAGTAATTGTCTCTATGTGGTTACAGACCATCTTATTCCTTCACTAATTTGAGTTTCCTACCCCCTAATTATTGCCTATCTAATTCCTTCGCATCCGCGTTTCGTACCCCTTAATTATTGCCTATCTAATTCCTTCACGTCCGCGTTTCGTAACCCCCAATTATTGCCTATCTAATTCCTTCACTAACTTGCGTTTTGTACCGCCTCATTATTGCCTATTTGATTCCTTCACATCCGCGTTCCGTACCCCATAATTTTTGCCGATCTAATTCCTTCACTAATTTGCGTTTCGCACCCCCTAATTATTGCCCATGTAATTCCTTCACATCTGCGTTTCGTAACCCCAATTATTGTCGATCTAATTCCTTCACTAATTTGCGTTTCGTACCCCCTAATTATTGCCTATCTAATTCCTTCACATCCGCGTTTTGTCGTTATACTATTCACTCGAACGACATCCTTGCATAGTTTTGAAGGACTATTAAGCTAGTCAAATACTCAGTTTATGTGGGTAAATCTCATTACTCAGAGGAAGAAAAAATGTTGGGGCCGCGTGAATGTCCCTTTCAAAGTAAATGTGGGACACTAATTCTTATGCAAATTAAAACTAATATGAATGACGCAATCACGCGCGCTATCTGCTGTATTTTGAGAGAACTCGGTTAGGCAGGCTGGTAAATGAGATGAAAGTCGGATGAAATTATGAATGAAGATGAAAAAATACCAAGTTTGGGAATCAGATATTTCCTACATTAGCAGTTGTGAATTTTTTTTCTGGTACCTTCATAATACTAAATATCAACCAACTGAGCGACATCACAAGCATAGTTCATGGACATTCTCTCAGATGGATGTATTATGAGAATACATTACGTGAATATTTTCACTTTGGCTTATCAAATATATTTCAAAGTATATATGTTTGTTGCAGAATATCATCGTATTCTAAAATCGATTTAGACTATAATAGATATGTCGGAAACAACGATTCGTTGAAGATATCAAAAATGAATCGCTAGTTGAGTGACATCAAGTTTATACATCACCTCCTAGTGAAAATATTTAACGAAATACTTCTGCAAGAAAGTAATTAGTATTGTTGCTTTATTTTTCTCAACTGTCACGTATTGTTTTATTACATGAACAATTGATGCACACAAATAAAAATGCACAGTTGAATGTAGCTAAAGTAAATACATTTGTAGTACGAACAGCGTTTTATTTATATTCATAGACAGTGGAAGTTGAACTAATGGTAAAAAAATCTGCCGCCCGTCTGTTACGCTGCAGTAGGGATGTCAACAAATAAGATTTTCGGAAATTAAAAAGAAACTTGATATATAGAGCCTAATTTGAGTACCAACTTGTTTCACAATCTCACAATTAGGCTCATTCGATTGCTTGATTTATCCCTTTCTACTCAAATTATTTAAACTGATTTATAAAATAATTGTCTAGTCTTCTACAAATAGTCACGTTTTTATGTCTGAACCTTATTTTCGTCTCCAATATATAATTATAAGTTTATATTACTTAAAGACAAGCATTGACATTCTGCAAAAGATCTTTTATTGGAAATAAATTTAACCCCTTTTGATAATATGCCGGAAATATGCTGGAATATGACGCTGAGGTGCTATTTTTTTCTACCATCATTAAAGATACGTATTGTCACTTCTAATGTTTGGATTTGATTTCACCATATATTATTTTTTAGTTTGAGACACTCATCTTATTTATCAGCATGCTGAACCTCCAGCATGCGTCTGCTTTTTTTAGGAATTCCAATTAGATTTAATTTGCATAATAATTAGTGTCGCACATAACTTTTAAAAGGCCTATTAACGGGGCACAAAATTTCCCCCCCGTTGAGAGATGCGAAATACCCACTTAAAATGAAGATTAATTCTTATTTATATCCGTCCAAAACGATGCGAGGATGCAGTACATCAGGATACAGGAACAGGAAATTAGTGTCTTCATCTATGCCTGAGATGATTCGTTCTTGGTATCTACAAAAGTTCGAAGAAATTAGTTTATTGGGACCTACGGTAGCCAAGCATATTGTACAAAATCTCATTTACGAATTGAAATGAATCAATTAACGGAAATAGTTCTTATATCATTTGAACATTGGGTGTCATAATTCTGTCAATTTAGCATATTATTTTTGCATTATTTTGATTGCAATGATGTGAATAATTTCATTTTGTGTCTTTTTATGAACGTTGATGCTTGGAGACCCAAGTAAAATTTACTCGAAGAGCCGAGAGAGAGAGGGAGAGAGAGAGAGCGAGAGAGAGAGAAAGAGAGAGAGAGAGAGAGAGAGAGAGAGAGAGAGAGAGAGAGAGAGAGATTGAGCAATACGAAACCAATATTACATGAATTTGTTCCTGAAGAAAATTAAAGCCGTATCCCACGAACGTGGACTCTCACAACCAACGTATCCACATTAAATTATAGTTGTAATCAATTCTGCTGCAGTACATGACACACTAGATTTTTAACCACTTTTACCATCTTTGTTCGTGGTCCTGAAGCAACCGTCCACTTGTACAAGCCCAATAGCCCCCTGTCCGAATCAACTTAAAGCAACTTTTATTCTGGATTCACAGCCTCAACGATCGGATAATTTATTGCTTCTCTTTCTGCCATCAGAATCACTACCCCACTAACCCCGCAGCTAAAACTGCCCGCTCCTCTTCACTAAGCCCTGCCATCTACCCACGTCCTCCACACTCGTGCTCATGTCACTCATCACGAGTGAGGGAGGGTGTTTCAACCGTCCATTGTGAATGCTACCCCTTGAATACACGCATGTGATCGCAGAGGGACAACCAAGCTCCAATGTGTACCGCGACTACAAAAAAAAATGTAATGCAGTTCAAAATCGTTTCAAAGAGCGACTGCTTTGCAAGTGCCAAAAAAATGACGTCGTGTGATGGGAGGCGCAAACTACAGTATTATTTATACAGAGTTAGCAGTTTCATCGTGCAGGGACCTATTCCACTTATCTACGGTGATTAAGAATTGGGCGTGTTGAATATTCTAACACTCCTACATTAAACAAGCATCGCCGTGAACGTATCAAGTATGCGTCGTTAAGCATCTCCTGGCATTCCCGTAACTGATTTTCTGTAGTCTCATTGCTAGGGTGAGGTCCATTGCCCTGCCCCTTTCAACCCACCGGCTAATGTTGACCAGCGGAAATGTCCAAGAAATTGGATGTTGTTTGTCAGCTCGACTACTCAAAAAATTATTTCTTTTCAATTCGCAAACAATTTGCTTTGCCTACAACAAGATGGCATCGTACCTTGTCACCAGCAGGAACATCTAAGCCACTTTTATTCGTAAGAAAAGTACAGTCGAGGCTCGGGTGTCCTGGTAAACCGCAGCTGAATCTTCTAGCAATAACAATAATTCCAAGCAATTACCCAAATATGTACTTTGTTTAGCAGAAAAAAGTGCAAAACGTATGGAAATTCAACCAATTTATGACGCCAGGAAAAATGAAATGTTCCCTTTCATACATAAGGACACTTTGTAGGTAAGACTCAGTTCGATTTGTTCAGCTACAGCAACTCCATAGCAAAACGGAATGCTTTGAAATTGAAGAGAATTAAGCCTAATGGACTGTATGTTTAGCATGAAGGCCGATGAATCTCAAGTAAGAATTTGGATGACGATTTCATGTTCCATCACATGACGTACGACATCCTTGCATCGTTTGAAGGGTTATTAAGCGAGTCAAATCCTGAGTTTAAGTGCTTAAATGTCATTACTCGGTGGAGGGAAAATTTTTGGGCCGCGTTAATGTTCAATTTTATTGTGACAGACCCCGCTTGAGCATGCTGGTAAATGAGATGGAAGTCGGAACAAAATATAACAGATGATAAAACTGAAATGAAAAAGTCCGTGAACCAATTAATTTTCAACAATAGTGGCCGCAAAACATGTTTTTGTAACGTTAGATAAATATAAACTCATCATCTAAGCAACATTACTTGCACATTTCATGCATATTCTTTCATAGGACATATATTGATACAACATTACCAGAATATTCTCACTTTGACTTATCATATATATCACAGAGTAAATATGTTTGTTGTAGAATATCATCATCTTCTAAAATTAATTTCGACCAATAGTGATTTGTTATAAACAGCTTTACGTTCTGGGTAAAAAAAATGACTTGAAAAGAAGGTATTGAAAAAAAAAAGATTGATGCAAAGATCATTCGTTATGTTTATACATCACTTCCACACTAAAATATAATTCGACATTGTGTGGAAAAAACGAAATTTGTCCAGGAATCTACGAAGCCCAACTGTAAAACATGAATACCAGATTGATACTCATCATCTCTCGTAGTGTCACCTAGATTCTATTGTTGATAAGCTGCGGCAGTTCTCAACGTTTATTTAGTGTGGCAAGCTTAACCTTGTGCAATGTTAACCACCCAATCATTAAACTCAGGTAGTTTCTCAGTATGATAACCTGTATTGAATTCTTGACCAATATCCGTGTTGTACACTCTGACTTCCTTCATCTCTTAAATTAGCTCACGTTAGTAATCTTAAAGCCATTCATTCTGTATTTCTTAACCCCAACTATTCAATATTAATGCGTCGAAGGCTCAATGGGGTTTGTGAAATCCAATCCTCCACTAAATCAGGCGCATATGTTCCTTCATTAGCTTTTTATAGTTCTATCTACAGATAACAACACTAGACTGTTCGGATTGACATACATGAGAGTTCTCACATATGACAATTTATATTTTTTTACATGACTTACATTATTTACTGACAAAATAGACATAAATATCATAATTTTATTTTCAATTCCCTTCAGTTGAGTTGGAATAGTTAATATCATTGTATGAATTATGCTTCTCTACCAATAAATGCTAATGATTTAAGTACCATTATCGAAGAATTCCAGTAACATCACCTTATTGAACCAGTGACACACCTGCCATTTAACAGTGATAAACTGAAAGACGGTGGCAAGTTATTCTGTGGCCGAATTTTGATGTAGTCCTCGCACAGTTGTTATGGGGAACTTGCCCTTCAACGCTTATTTCACAGACTAACTCATGACCAAACGTGTATATAAACATAATCTGTTCATATTTCATTTTTAATCGGAGTTACAAGTGAGTTTTTTAAGAAATGTACACCAAATCATTTTCATAATTATCGGAAGAGATCGAAATGAACTTTGAATCAGGAGAATTCCGTTTCCTACGTAGAAACAGTTCAGAGTATGTAATGGAGGCAAACAGTTCATCTGTGAACGTCTACTCATCACAGACACAAACGAGCAGACGTTTCTCATCCATTCGTACATGGCAATCATTGAACAAATATTTAGGAAATCCATTCTAATCGAAAATCAAATTTGCGACTTCATTATCGGCGAACAAATCTAGTAAGTATGAAACCAAGTTAGGACAAAAGACACATCAATCATCATCACTTACATAACGAGCAGCTTCAGTTACACTATTCACATTACATAGCACTAAATTTCAAACATAAATGCCTCATCGCTCTATTGTGCACTGCAAATGCGTCAAATGATCAGAGGAATATGTCCTCATTGCTTAGTATTCGGTGGTAGAGAATGGGATTCACTGTCTGAAGGACGAGTGATCCAGACCTGCTGGGTAGAATATTATTTTAGTTCCAGCAGGCCAGATATTACCTGATATACACCATTTCAAGTAGATATGAACGTTCATATTTGTAACGTTATGAAATTGAATCCGTGATTCTCAGAATCGAGAACTCTTAGAATCACGAAGTCAACTTACTGTCGTGTAAACTTGACTTTAAAATACCGATTTAAAAAAAGTTACAGTACGTAAACATGAGTTTAAGTAGGGTTTCGAACAAGGGTTTACATGTGAAAATTACCTGGTATCAATTTGGGGACCAAACAGTATTTTATTTATTATATATCTGAGGGAGCAAGGGTGCGAATCCAACTTGTCACAAAATCTGGTTTAATGTAGAACCAAACCATAATCACGTGAGATTGGGTATCAATTGCAACAGCAGAAGAAAGTAAAACTATCTGTTAACACTTTGGATTCCAAAAAAATATTTATTTCTTCATTTACTGTATGGTTATCCAAAAAAAATACAGTGCATGTCATCATTATTGTAGCCACGTCATGAAGGATTTCTATAACCATATGGGTGACACAAGAGTTTGTTGTAGTCGTTAGGAAATTTTCCTTTTCAATAATATTTCCTTGAGCTGTGCATATAAAATTAATGCGAGTAAAGTAATTACAGTAATAATTATTCATTTTCCATGACACGTATATTGTTATCCGAACAAAAATATTTTGTTTACCCAAAGTTCTTATATTGTTTCGGGAGATAGAAGGAAGTATCACGTCAATCCAAAAAACGTGATGCTATAGTCCAGAGCAAGAAACGTTTACAACAAATTCTTCGGCATCAGGTATTTCCAGGGAAGATATTTATCGTCTAACCTTTACATAATTTTGTGCGATTTTTATATTTTCTGCTTGTGATTCATCCCAACTATCAATCTGCCGCCGCCATCCGTCGTCGCCCTAGATCCCGCCCTCTAATATTTATAATCTTTACTGATCTTCTTTTTGGTCACCCAAAAACATGTTGTGACCCGAATGGAGCAGTCCTCTTTATTAATCTTGCGTGGCGCCTTGCTGCCTTCTGATGCGACAACCTATGCCAGCGTTCCCTAAATGAAAAAACGAGAACTGAAAAATACTCAGAAAGAGGACCTAGTTTTGGCCCAGGTATCATTAATTTTCATGTCATGCTGACTATTCCAGCAGTACCTGGGTCTTACAACTTGCATAATTCATTGTCAGCCTCGCAATTAGATTACTTGCGTCAATTCTACGGAATTCAGTTATACATTTTTGTTCTATCAGCGCTTCATTTAATTCGTAATTTTGAAATTATTCGCTTATATAGCGGGTTGACGCGTAGCTTCCACCTGATAGTATTTTTTTCAATTACCGCGTTTTCGGGTAAACCTTGAAACATTTAAGAGTCTGTCTATAATGTCTCTCTCGGGGTTCAGATAGGCTCGAGCCTACAACCTCCAGCTCTCAATGGAAGTCTATTATGAGAAGAGCTCGCTTGGCCTGATACCCACTCGGCCACTGAGTTGGTGAAAGCAAAGTTTCTCTACTTCATCCCATTAATAGCTATGACCCAGTAACTGGGTCGATTCGACCTACGTTTTTCGCGTTGAGGACGTGTTAGTTGCTTCATGAATTTGATATGAAACCTACAGTAATATTAAAAGTTATAATATCAGTTTATAGATTCCTTTCATTTATGATGAACTACTATTTCATCAATGAATTCTACATAAATTTTTGAAGAATACAGTAAATGAATGAATTGTCAGATCATTTATCACACAATGACAAACTCGAAAGCATATAATATAAGAGGGGCATATTTAATGATCATCAACAAAGTTATTAATTTTTGATAAGTATCGGGAACTGCGCTTTCTGCTGTATTGCCTTCAATGCTTTGACCTAGATATTAAGGAAGCATTTCTACTATGCTAAAGCAGAAGGTATCACGTCACGCTGACAGGCTGGCTTTTTTATTACACATGAGTAAATTGAATTTTAATAAGAACATGTTGGTGATTAGTTCCTTAGCATAGGGCGAAAACGTCAAATAAAATATTCATTTTGTTCCTCTATTCATTGAATAGAAATATGCGACAAGCATGCGATTGTCATTAGTCGTGTAAATGATGATGCGATACTTCTTTGATACCGACTTATATACTGTTCTTACATTTATTGCCGAGCACATACTTCTGCGATAAGTTTTTATTACGGTTGATTTGTAGAATAATCTTCGAGTTTCACGGTGCTACGATTGCGTTGGCCTCGATGTTCCCTGAGCTGAAGACTATTCAACTAATATCGAAGGAGTCCCCAACAAATCCTGGGACTTTGAAATCAGTAACTATATTATAGTCTGTTTTTGCAAGGAAATTAGCACCAAATTTACCCCTGATTGCAGAAACAACGGCCATTACAAGTACAACGCATATTCCCGCCGACACCATCAATTCCACCGCTGGATATCATCGCTTGATAACTGATCAATATTTGTTAAATAAAATTTGCTTGGAATAGGCGACGGGAGACCAGGGAAGGTGACATCGTATCATTCCGAAGGATCTAAGAGGGGATGACTCACAGCGTTCGATAAATTATTGTATAAAAATGGTCACTTTAAAATAACACCAGCGGCTTATGGGATCGTGTACTTTCTCTATAAGCTTATCAAGTGGTATTAAATAATTGTTTCTTTATTAACTCATCAACGGGTTTCCGCAACAGGAAGTAAAATCATTGGGAGTCATTGACATGACCATGACTCGTGATTTATGAGTTATGTATGTAGTATATATTTTCGGGTTGTAACGCAGTTGAAACTCTTCATGCGGCGGGCCGCTTCTCTTCCACACCGAGTTTCAAGTTAATTGCTCAATATTTTATTATTTCTACTGTAATTTAGAGTATGTATTAAATGTGCATATTCCATTATAAATAATCTTATACGAAAAAAGGCTGACAGAATGAGCTTTGGGCCAGATAGTGAAGAGGTACATGTATCTATTTGGCACTTCTGTACTAATATTTCCGTACGAAGAACATTCCAACCATTCAGCTACTTGTACAGTCAAGTTCGACCAATGACTCCCCATCAGAGCTAGTCCCGCACTGATCCATCTAAGACAGCGCTGATTCAGCAATGCTGGCAATTAGCGTTCAGTTGAATCTGCGAACAGGTTTATCAATCATGAATAACTAATGTTGAAATGATGAAACATTATCATGAAACACTTACGTCTTTTGTCCTTCTACAATGCAAAGTTCTACAGCTTCACGCGCTTTGATTTTCAAGTGACGAAGTTCTCTAGTCGGTGTTTTTCCAGCTGTATTTTGCATCGTGTTCGATGATAAAATGAAGGACCAAGTTGACACATGTTTTCTTCGTTTGTTTTCAACACAATTTGCTGTGACTTCAGTATCTCAGTCGGCGTTTGAGAATCATAGGATTTGATTCTCTGATAACCTCTTCAACCACTCCCTAAATAAGGTGTGTTATTTTGCACTTCTAAACCTACTTAATCCCGTTCTATAAAAAAAATAAGAAAATACGATAACAATGTTTTCATAAATGAGTTACCTGATATATATTTTTTAATATTATTTGAATTTTGATACTTTGTACCAGAAACTATAGGTACAAATTAGGTAACATCAGTATATATATGTATATATTTAT
>SDVV010007248.1:0-17907 GCA_016164225.1 Gammarus roeselii
TCAGAATTGAAACGTGCAATCTAGAATAGTTAGGCAATGTTATTCAAAAGTAACTCAACGAACGGGAACAGTTCCTACAATAAAGATCTCTTCCCCTCAACCAATTCATTCTCGAATTGCAGCGAAGAATAATGTACTATAGAAGCAGGATTCACAGAAATCCTTTTTGCCAGTTTTGCACTAGTTGCCCGAGCTCAGTAATCCTGGGGTAATCCAGCTAGATTTGCCACCATGGACATGAAAGGCCAGGTCACTGGAGGCATGCAGAGGCGGGTCACTGGCGGCATGCAGGGGCGGGTCACTGGCGGCATGCAGGGACGGGTCACTGGAGGCATGCAGGGGCGGGTCACTGGAGGCATGCAGGGACGGGTCACTGGAGGCATGCAGGGACGGGTCACTGGAGGCATGCAGGGACGGGTCACTGGAGGCATGCAGGGATGGGTCACTGGAGGCATGCAGGGGCGGGTCACTGTAGGCATGCAGGGGCGGGTCAATGGAGGCATGTAGGGCCGGGTCACTGGAGGCATGCAAGAGCGGGTCAGTGGAGGCATGCAGGGACGGGTCAGTGGAGGCATGCAGGGGCGGGTCACTGGAGGCATGCAAGAACGGTTCACTGGAGGCATGCAAGAACGGTTCACTGGAGGCATGGAGAGGCGTGACACTGGAAGTATACAAGGGCGGATTACTGGAGGCATGCAAGGGCGGGTTACTGGAGGCATGCCAGGGCGAGTCACTGGAGGCATGAAGGGATAGGTCACTGGAGGCATGCAGGGGCGGGTCACTGGAAACATGCAGGGGAGGGTCTCTGGAGGAATGCCAGAGGGTCTCTGGAGGAATGCAAGAGGGGTCTCTGGAGGAATGCAAGAGGGGTCATTGGTGGCAAGCAAAAACAGGTCACTGGTGGCATGCAAGACGGGTCACTAGAGGCATGCATGGGCGGGTATCAGCATGGTGGCATGCAGGGGAGCGTCACTGTAGTCATACATGGGTGTATCATTGAAGACATGTAATGCTGGGTCACTGGTGGCATGAAGGGAGCAGATCACTGGGACAGGCAGGGGAGCGTCACTGATGGCATGCAAAGGCGGGTCACTGCATATGGTGGCATGAAGGGGCAGCAAAATAGCTTTATGAATGTAGGAAGATCCGAGGTGACCAAAATAAACAGGATACAGAGTACATGTGGACTATTCCATGTGGACCAATCACTGTTTCCTGAGGATACACTGTTTTCTGCGGATACACTGTTTCCTGTGGGAACACTGTTTCCTGTGGGAACACTGTTTCCAGTGGATGCATTGTTTCCAGTAGGCACACTGTTTTCTGTGGATACACTGTTTGCTGTGGATACACAGTTTGCTGTGGATACACTGTTTGTTGTGGATACACTGTTTGCTGTGGATACACTGTTTGCTGTGGATACACTGCTTGCTGTGGATACACTGTTTGCAGTGGATACACTGTTTGCAGTGGATACACTGTTTCCTGTGGATATTCTGTTCTCTGTGGACATACTGTTTCCTGTGGATATACTGTTTCCTGTGGATACATTGTTTCCTATGAATACACTGTTTTCTATGGATACACTATTTCCTATGGATACACAGTTTCCTATGGATACACAGTTTCCTATGGATTCAATGCTTCATAAGGATTCACTGTTTTCACTGTTTTCTACGGATTCACTGTTTGCTGTGGATACACTATTTGCTGTGGATACATTGTTTCCTGTGGATATACTGTTTCCTGTGGATACAATGTTTCATGTGAATACTCTGTTTCCTATGGATACACTATTTCCTATTGATACACAGTTTCCTATGGATACACAGTTTCCTATGGATTCAATGCTTCATAAGGATACACTGTTTTCTATGGATTCACTGTTTCACAGGGATACACTGTTTCATGAGGATAGACGGTTTCTTATTGATACACTGTTTTCTACGGATTCACTGTTTGCCGTGGATACACTGTTTTAAATGAATATACCGATTCCTATGGATACACTGGCTCATAGATACTTTCCCCTAAGGAGGTTCCCATCACCTCCGACTATTCACTGAACCACGCCCATCGCTGCTGCAGGGCGTCGTAAACTAATAATATCGGCATCGAAAATTCAATGGAAATTGGTGTTGAACAAAATACTTGATAGGAAATGTACCTCATTCAGACTAATAGTTAAAAAATATTACAGTTTCTTCTTCACGCGTGTACATATCAATCATCTTATTCTCTGTCCAACATCATCACAGCAACCTCACCACTTCCTCCTCAGGTACTGAGATCTGCCCGATGTTGTCCCTAGAGAAAATTTATAGGAATCAGCGAGACGTTGTAAACTTGGCGTGTTGGGTGAGATTGCGGGGAGGGGAGGGAGAGAGGGATGGTGGCAATGAAGAAAGGGGGAGAAGGTACCTCAGAAAAGTTGTGCGGGCAGATCAGTTAAGAGGTAAGCTTGACGTGTTGCTTCACGTCGATGTTTCAAAGTAACAACTGTCGAGTGGAGTCCTCAAATGAGTTATTCGGCTTCAATCACATAATGTGTTTCCAACATCCTAATGGGATATATATGTGAATACAGAAGTAAACAATAGTGGAGTATCCCACGTGTGCATATCATTTTCTCAAGAAAGTATCGAGCGGTTTTCATAGGTAAATGCAAAATACTATTATCTTCAGTGCCCTAGACATTGTATAGAATGTGGAAAACATTATTCAGTAACTTGAGACTCAATTGGGGTTAAAACAAATTATTCACGTCAACTTATCTCCCTCAGCTTGGGGGTGCAGACCCCAATCACAGTCAGCTGTTGTATTTTTTCCGCTGCTATTTCCGGCGTGGTTCTCTATTAGCTCCTTCTAGCTAAAGATACCGCTCTTCCCGCCACGCTGAGCTATTCGAGGGAGTGTGCTCTTATCACGGCCGTGCGTCAGACCATCGCGGGTGTCCCGCGTGCCGGTATTTTGGGACTATCGGCGGAGTGTTTTATGAGGAGATGGTGGCACAACAGATGCGGATGGGTGTAACGGGGTGGGATGAGAGGTGGGAAAACAGGGAAAGAGCTTGTACGCAAGCAGTGTCTGGAGGGAAGGGGAAAATGAGGGGAGGGGGGTAGCGGGATGGGATGAGAGGTGGGGAAAAAGGGAAAGAGCTTGTACGCAAGCAGTGTCTGGAGAGAAGGAAGAGAGGAGGGGAAGGGGTATTTGCAGAAACAATCTACCAATTGACGAGAGGAAACTCAGAAGCAGTTAATCAGATTTAAAGCTCATCAAAATGTCGTCTAGTTGGTTTTGTTTAACCTTCATAAGGTGCCCAACGTGCTCTTTACAAGGACCGAACTCTTCACCTACGGTTTTGTTGCCTGTGGCAGCACTATTTATTTACACGATGGAATATGGATCTTGCCTGATTAGGATCAAAAGATTATTCGAAGTTTTTGAATCACTAAAATTCATACATTTTTGTGTAACTTTAAACTAACTGGTGGAGTTCATTTGTAATGATGCCAAAGGGGTCAATGGGATGGGTGCATGGAGCTCACTAACACAGAATAACCTAGTGAACACACAGAAGCCCTCGGGAGGTGGATTGAGAGTTTGTTTACCGGAAGCGCTTAACGAGCATCAGCTGGGAGCGCTTTCAAAGCCCTGGTGCCACAGGGCGTCGTAACCAGAGTCCGCCGTTGGATCGACTGGCGAATTCACTGCCTCTTTAACGGCCGAAGCTATATAAGGTGTAACTGGGTTACAGTAGACGTCGCAGTATACAAAGGTAGACACAAGATGCATAGAAATAGATAGTAAACTTGCCTCAAAATCCAATTGAGAAGAAAAGTGAAATGACACTTAATGTATGATTCTGCCTTTCAAATGAAGCATGAACCCCCTAATATTTCCTTGATCGAATTTTTGCACCGCTGACCAAAAGAATGCTTCAATATCTGTCGAGCTAGTGTGTAACACTGAATTTAATAGAAAGGCACACAGTGTTTACATTTCGAAATTACCATACACGGAGAATACCCCCGTGTCGATAACGAGTCCTCGAACAGGAGTGGACCCATTACATCAATATTGGTTACCTTTATGTTATACATGGCGACGACTCGAACATCTGTACGGGGAGGGACACAAAATAGTTTGGCCGTTCTGCCGCCCCGGATCTGTGGTGTAGGAGAGAAAGCTGTTAATTCTCCCGTTGCACCGACCACCGTTTTAGAACAGGATCAGCGGTGTAAGAGAAAATACGTCGCCCTGTCGAGTTTGAGCAGATGGTTCTCCTCTGGTGCGGTTTCGATTCTCAGGCATTTGATTGTTCAGTCATTGATTTACGGGCAGCAGATGGCCTCTCAGGCGAACGAGACGTAGGTGACCTTAACGGTTTTAAGGATGGTTGGGAGTTCCGTTGCGGGCTCACACCCAGTATCGGTAGCCTAGACATTTGTTTTAAGGTGAATGTGAGTTGCCGTTGAGGACTTTATATCCATACATTATGGAAAAATTAGACCGTAACGATATATATAATAATGAATAATAATAATAATAATAATAATAATAATAATAATAATAATTATAATCGTGTCGATATGGATAAGAAAAAATAATAATAATAATTGTAACAACCATAATACCAATCATAATAATAACCATATTGATCAAAAGAATCGTCCCGCTATAATAATACTAATACTAATAATAATACCAAGAATAATCACAATATAAAAATAACTATGACATTAATAATAATTTCTGCTACACTACCGAAATCCGAGTCATACTCAATCGGCAATCTGGTGTATCCCTAAATATCGCGACTGGTCGTAGCGGAACGTTTTCCCACATGGTTTGCAATTGTTTTGGGTAGAAATGTTGTGGTCTCTGTCAAAGAGGCCCACAAGACTCAATATTGTTGGATTCTTTCAAGTCTAAAATATTTCGAAAGCTGGCACCTCTGCTCCCATAGCTCGAGGGTAGTAAGGTCAAGCTCCTTGAGTCTATCGTCGGAGCTGTGGTGGCGTAGCTGTGGGATGAGCTTAGGAGCACGTCGCTGGATGCATTCCCGTTTGGCTATCCCACGCTCAGTTGCGGAGACCGGAATTGGACTGCATACTCGAAGTGTGGACGGACGAAAGACTTGTGAAGCGGCAGCACAAAGTACTCCGTTTTACAGAGGAAGTAACGAGAAATGAAGCCAAAATTGCGGCTTCCTTTCATATATCTTTCTTTGACCTGCGCGTCCCATTTCATTTTCTCGAAATTAGCATGTCCAAGTCTCGCTTTTGATCACCAGCAGCAGGGTAATATTTACCATTGTGTAGTTGAAGTTGGAATTATGACACCCATGTGCTCAACAGTACATCTTGCAACATCATCGGGAATATGAAACGCTTTTGACCATTCGATGAATTCTGCGAGGTCTTGTTGGGTCGCGAGTTTGTCCCTCTCCCTCTACAGAGCATGGAAGAGCTTTGAGTCATCGGCAAATTTCGATACTTAGCACAGAAATGCCTCGTCCATGCCGTTCACATAGATGAGCACGCTGCCCTGATGCACCGCAGAGGCGACGAGGGCCTACCCGAACACCGCCTGACCAATGCTTACCCTTTGCTTGCGCCCTGTTAGACGGGCACAAAGTCATCCCTGCACGTTTCCACTGATGCCGATCACAAAAACTTAGTGTAACAGTCTTCTGAGCGGCACCTTGTCGAAGGTCTTTTGGATGTCTAGGTAAATGACGTCTACTGCCTTGTGGTTATCTTAGACGTTGATCGCTACGATAAAACAGTCCAGCAGATATGTCTTGCGATGAAAGACGTGATGTGTGTAATTAGTCAGGCTGTTGTCTTCACATGACCGACGTCAAACTGATCAGTCGATAATTGTTCAGTGATTGTTGGTCATCTTTATGGAAGATTGCCGTGACATTAGCCTCTCCACAGTCTTCAGGGACTTCGTCACTCGTCATCGATACATTGAATACATGAAATAGGGAATCCCCCAATTTTTCTCGAGTTTTCTTGAAAATTCTTGTGTTGAGTTCATCAAGTCCGATAGACGTGTAGTTGTTCAGTTTTTCGTTGCTGAACAACTTCGTCTCGCGCGGACACAATGTTGTTTAGGGTAAATTCCACTGCATAAACTGTGTCTTGTTCATAGCCGGGGCCCTCAACTATGAACAAGCAATATGAGCTATACAGCAGGTTGCTAGTCCTGTCCTCAGATAACGTCCTGAGCACACCATCAGCATCCATTATCGGGCCAACCGAATCCTTGACGTTTCCACGCTCATCGGCAAAGCGATACAATCCTTAACGTTCACTTTGGCGTTGTCCACTACGTCTTTCTCTTTCATGCTCTGTGAGGATCGAACTAGCCTAGTGGCCGTCCAAAGCACCCGGCGATGTAGTTCTCTTGTTTCGTTGTTGCTATCCTTCACTAGTTGCGTAGTTTCCTCGTCGCAACGATGTAGGGTCCCTGCGACTTCGACAGTCCACCAATGAGGCCTGATCCTTTGGGCGGGATCAATTGTTCTCCTGGGTATGACCCGATCTCAGGTCTCGTGAACTCTCACTTTGGCAATACTGCAGCAAGCATCCATCGTACCTTCTCGTTGTTCAATCTAATTGGACTCACTTAGTTGGTTTTTTAGCTCATAAAAGACTGCTCGCCCAAAGTTGAGGCGGTGAACAGCTCTAACAGTGGCTAGTCGGAGCATTTCATAGTGAATTCTATCATGCCCATCTTCGTTTGTAGCCAACTAGGATGTTGCCACCAAGCGCTCCTCAGTTGACACGATTAGGTCCAGTGTGTGGTTCTCCCGGGTAGATTCACGAACATACAGGATCATGCCATTGTCGGCGATAACCTCCGTTTGTCTATACTGTCCGGGGGCTGTGAAGTTAGGCTCATTCAATCAATAAACGAGAGACTAAAATCGACAAAGTTGAGAGTCAATAAACGGGAGATAAAAATCGTTAAAGTTCCAGTTTCTCGTAGAGCTGCGCATCGTGTTCCACAAACGTGTACCTATTGCGTTACACCGTTCGAGAAATGAGTGCAACGTCTCATTTATACACAGCACGAACCCACCCCTCTTTTACTAGAAGTGGGTTTATCAATGCTGAACATTTTGTAGCCTGATATCATTTATTCCTTTGCCCGATTTCCACTATAGATATCGAGCCATGCATGTTTCATTTATGCATATGACACTTCCGCAGTTCGCCAAATTTGAAAATCTGAAACCGACTTCTCTATTGCGAGGATCTCCACCTGGAGGCGGCGCTCCTGAATCACTACCCACCCTTCCTGGAGTCTGATTTGACCCATTTGAGCGCTCGTTCAAATGTTGAGGACTGCAGGAACAGAGCCCTAAAACTGGACCGTTAAAAGCACGCCGATCCTCTAGCCTTTCTTAGCACTTACGTGGAGCAGTCTGCAAGTCTGGTATTTCCTGCTATTTAGATATAGGCCATACATCAAGAATTGATAGAACCTCTGCCGAAAGTCCTCGAATAAGTAAGTTTACACAGGATACTACTTCAGACTGGCAGACACTTTTGAGTGTTCAATTTGTATAGGTGAGTTTACAATACAGCTCGTCATCATTAGTTTCTGGTAGGATGGATGAGATGACCACTCGATTCGTCTTTGCCTTAGGTCAGAAATCAGTTGCCAGTACATGACTATCAAATCTCCCGAGTTAAACCTCTTCAGGCTGTTGATGCTATACATGGCAGATTATGAAAGTCTCTGAGCTGGAGACCTCAACTACCGCAAATGCATCTTTGATCTTATCAATGGTGGCACCGGCCTTGCAATTAACTAGCCTCTGTGTCGTGCATCGTTTAACAAATCAAACCCTCTGATCGAGTGTTTCCCACTTTGGCATTACGCACACGAAGCGGTTCACAAAAGGGATACGATTTCGAAACCTACTGATATTCTTCTGAATCTTCTCAGCTCCGTTGCGTGTGAAGCTGCTGGTTCTCCTTTGGTGCAATTTCGATTACCGTATATTGTGGTCGTGAGAATCGGCTTAGGCCCGATCTTTGTTTCCGGGAGCAGATGGCCTCTTGGGCTGACAGGATGAAGGTAGCCCAGAAACGGGATTAGGCGCGGCAGCAAGTTGTGGGCTCACATCTAGTATCGGTGGCCCTAATGCGAATTTCGGGGAGGAAGCGAGTTGACTTTGCAGACTCTTACCTAAATCACGGTATGAAATCAGGGCTTGACCACTCAGACTCCTTAACGATCAAGTTGGGTCACCGCGGACAACCCTCTCCCGGGATGCCACTTCATTCAGCTGTATGGCATGGCAAGCAAGGGTCTAGAGTTTTCCAAGCCCCTGTTAGCCATCTCCAAATATAAACTTTAGCTTTAACTTGAGACTGATGCTAAAACCTGAAGGTCATTCTTAGTACTCACGATTCAATCAAACTAAATTAATCTTGTTGAAAATCTAAGTGATGACGATATGGCAACTAGCACACGCCGAACTTTCATACGTCGCTACGGAGTGTTTTTTCCCAACAATTAGTAGGACGTAGTTAGAATAATGCGTTAGATGTGGTTTTGCAAGTGATTATGTAGTTATTATCCATGAGCCTGATCTACACGTGTTAATGAATGGTGAGCCAACTTCAAAAGAATCGTCACGGCTGCAGCTGCTCCTCGTTTTTGAGCGGCGTTGCGTTGGACGTGGTACCATATTATTCTTGAAATGAATTACAGTGAGTTTTAAGACAAGACGACCATGAAGCTTTTGTTATTTTTAAACGTGTTAGTGCACAAATGAATGCAGGAGCCCTGATTGTACTGTCGTTGGGATCAAATTACCCCTCTTATTGCTAGTCTGTGCTCCCATTATTCAAGTGTAGAGCATCTTACAGGCAATATTCTTCACAGTGATCTAATTGACGAAGTAACAATTGATACCCTGCTGATGAACGCATTTGGCATGAACCTGAACAGTTTTATGGTTACCTTACATTAACATGCAATAATGTTCGTTTCCACTTCATCAATATTATAGAGAATGCTTATTCGTAAACCAAATGGTATTTTGTAGGAATGCGACGAGACATCGGTACCGTTAAGAATCGGCAAATTTCGGTGGTTTCAGTATCGAGAGGTATCGGCAAATAATGACGATACCGGTATCGGTATACAGTTGCCTCATTTATCAATGGTGACATTAGACATAATAAAAAATCCCTTACATACGCATTTGATGCGTCCCATGGTTAGGAACTCTAGTTATAAATTCGTGAATTTATCGATAATACTTTCCTTTACTACATTCAGATTTCATTTAATTAGTCTTCATATTTTTCCAGAATATATTTGACAATATCAATTTGATAGAAGACAAAGACATCGGTATCAAGTCTCGCCATTATTGGCATCAGAAGTATCGGGATTGGACATTTTTTGTCATCGGAAGCATCAGAAATATCGTTATCGGTCAGAAACTGGGTATCGGCATTGGCCGGAAGCCAGGTATCGTCGTCCCTCTGATATTTTGTTTAGCTTTTCATCTCATTTGATTTGTTATTGTAGTTGAGAGTGAGTAAAATACAGGCCATGTTTGGTTGAGTTCACCTGTCAACTCTACACCTCCTACAGTCAGACAGACGTGCACGGGCGGTGATGAGAGTGCAGCGGTCGGCACCGCGCAGCCCCCCGCTGTTTTCAGTGTCAGGGACACGGACACGTGAGTCCTAGTCTGATACGCCTTCAGAGTGAACATCAAAGTAAAATCGTCTTTCTCAAGAAATATATCATATACAAGAGCCAATCGGATAATTTTGCGTGTCTGAAGTACACAAGTATAATATTCTCGAACGTCATTTACAAACGTCAAAACACAGATCAGATACAGACACTAGGCCGAAATCCCCCAGCAAGGGAGTGACCGACGGTAGGGCGCACCTCACACTCTCATACACCTACACTCGCATACCTTGACCCTTTTGCGCAAAAGAGTCCGTCCGGGAACCCCGCAACACACCCTTCGGGTCATGAGTGCGGTTCGAGGTCAGTGACGGCAGCAGGCCCGACAGTGTGACTGGTTTACTCCTGCTGCGTCATGATGACCGCCAGCCTCCCCCCCCCCTCCGCCCACAACTACCCCGTCTCTCAACGATGGGCCTAGGGCGGGAACGCACATCAGGGCAGCGTCATAACTCATCCGTTCGCAATAATTCTCAACTCACGCCTATCCAGTGCACGCTCTCTCGCAACCTCCACACTCGTGTCTCTCCTTCCTAACGCCTGCTTCACACCATGCATCCACCCAAACTTCGGTCTCCCTCTAGGCCTACATCCACTCGCCTCTGCCTTCCCCACCCTTTTCACCAATCTCCTCTCATCCAACCTCACCACGTGCCCGAACCATCTCAGAACACGCGAATCTACTAGGTCCTCTAACTTCTTCACCATCCCCGTTCTGATTGGAACCCCGTCGTTGGTGAACCTGTCTCTCAGCGACACTCCAGCCATTCTCCTCAAACATTTCCTCTCGAAAACATTCAACCTTTTTCTCTCCTTTGCTCTCACTCCCAAGTCTCAGCTCCGCACAGCACAGTTGGGATAACGACACCCTCATACAGCCCTCTCTTTGCTTCTATCCCCAACATTCTGTAGCTTATTACGCTCTTCAGTGCCCAACACTTTACACCCCTCTTTCACTTGCGACTTCACCTCAGTTTCCACTAGTTCAGTCTTCTCTACATTGGAGCCCAAATACTTAAAACACTGAACTTCTTCCAACAACTCTCTATTTAGGAGGACACTAATAGTGCTCGCATCGGCAGTCCTCTAGCATCTCATTACTTTACTTTTACCCACGTTTACTCGAAGCTTCCTCCTCCCACACACTCTACCAAACTCAGACACCAGCCTACATAGCTTCTCCTCTGAATCCGCCACCAGAGCCGTATCATCCGCAAACAGCAACTGGCTTAACTGCCAACTCCGCCCATTCACTTCCAACAGCTCCAAACCACGACCCAGCACACTCGCGTTCGCCTCCCTGACCACTTCATCCATATAGAGATTGAGCAGCCAGGGAGACATCACCGCAGCCTTGTCTCAGTACCACTTTCACTGTGAACCAGTCACTCACCTCGCTTTCCACTCTGACACATGCTCGGCTGCCAACATAGAAACTCTGATCAGCTTTCAACAGCTTTCCGCCCACTCCATACAAACGCAATACGCTCCAAAGCGCTTCCCTGTCAATCCTGCCGTATGCCTTTTTCAAATCCATGAAGGGCCAGACAACATCCTTTCCCTTTGCAAGATACTTCTCACAGTCTCACTGCAAAAATCTGATCGGCACACCATCTACCACCCCTAAAGCCACATTGTTCCTCTCCATTTGCGCAATCCGTACATTCTCTAATCCTTTTGATCAGCACTCTGTCATACAGCTTACCGACCACACACAACAAACTGATACCTCTTGAGTCGCAGTATTACTTTTTATCTCCTTTACCCTTATACAGCGGGACAATAAAGGCACTGCGCCATTCAATCGGTACCACTCCCGCCACCAAACAAGTTCAGTGGCCTCACCAACCATTCGACAATCGTTATTCAACCCTTTTCCAGGCACTCAGTCGCAACGTCATCCAAACCAAGGGCTTTCCCTGCTTTCATGACCTCCAACGCCTCCTCCACCTCTTTCCTAGTAATATCCGCAGCAAGTCTCTCTCTAAAAACCTGCATCCGCGCAACACCACCCACTGCAGCAATGTCAGTCTCTCTGTCATCCTCGACATTAAACAATTCATCAAAATACTCGGCCCACCTTTTCCGTACACCACCACTTCCCGTCAACAACTGGCTGTTTTCATCTTTCACCGCCTCCTCTTTTCCGATCTCTCTCTTTCTCACCCTCTTAACCTCTTTCCAGTACATCTTTTTATTCTCTTCAAAATTCTGGAACAACTGTCTGCCCCACCTGGCATCAGCGTCCTTTTTGGTTCTCCTCACCACTCGCTTTACCTCCTTCCTCTTCTCCTTATAGTTGTCATAGGCCATCACCGACTTCATCGGCAACCACTCCTCAAAAGCTCTTCTCTTCAGCGCCACCGCCAGTGTGACCTCCTCGTTCCACCACTCGCAACCCATCCTTCTGCACCCGCCCATACGTCGCACACCACACACATTTCTCAAACATCTCAACAAGGCATATCTGAACGTCTCCCATTCTTCTTCCACATCTTGCAGGTCCTGCCCTCTCACGTTGTCAAATTCCTCCCTCAACGCCCGCTTGAACTCAACTGTGCTTTTTTTCATTTAGCTCACTCACTTTCACAACCACTCTTCCTCCTCCCACTCCTTTGTTCCCCATCCACCTAAGCTCCACTCTCAATCTTCCCTCCACCAGCAGATGGTCAGACACTCCTCCACCCTTTCCTCTCAACGCCCGCACATCCAACAGCCTCCGCACCACTCTCCTCGAAATCAGCACAAAATCCATCAGCGCTCTCTCCACCACTTTACCATGGGCCATCCTTACCCACGAGTACTTGTGGATGTCTCACTTCTTGAACAGGATATTTCCGACTATCAGCTCCTGCTCCATGCATAAACCTATGAGATTTTCTTCACTATCATTCCTACCAGGAATGCCAACCCTCCCTATCACATTATCCACTACTGCATCACCCACTCTCGCATTAAGGTCGCCCAGTACAACTCCATTGAATTGACTTCCAACTCCAAAACAGTCCAAAATTGCAACCTCCCCTCCTCACTCCTCTCGCTACCAGGTCCGTACGCACTCACAAATACCCTTTCTCTACGTCAAATACTTTCATCCACATCGATCTTGAGGACACCTCTTTCCACTCAGTAACGTTACTAGCCAGTCGATCACTCAATGGTAACACCACACCTTCTCATGCCTAACCTTCATCCACGCCTGACTTTCTTCCACTAACCACTCCAAACTCCCATTCCCCCTTACCCTTCAACTAAGTCTCACTCAGCGCCAACATATCTAACTTACTCCTCACAAACATATCACCAATCTCTCGCCTCCTTGCTTCATTCGTACAACAACCACGCACATTCAGCGACCCTAACAATAAGGTTTGGAGAAGCGTGAGCCTCTCTTTCCCCAGCTCCTACCCCCCTCGCCCCGCCCCTTATTAGTCACCTCTTACGACACGCAGGGGTTGCGGTAGCAGTATTCTAAGCCCCGGCTACAGGGCTCCCCTTTTAATCACCTCTTACGACACGCAGGGGTTACGGTAGCAGTATTCTAACACCCCTGCTACGTGATACATCAGTTCATACGTACAGAAGATATTCCATGTTGGGTTCGTAATTTTTCGAACAATTATTTGGGTAGGCTGTAGACGAATGAAAACTAGTTCCATATAACTTAGTCTAGAAAGTGACTATACGTCAAACAAAATTGGAGTATTCCTTACCCGTCGTCGCTCCGACTGAATGAGTCAAAACTTTTAGATACATTCATTGTTGTTTTAAGATAAAGGGAAGCACTTTTTCACTGTACGGTGTTGGATGTCATCGGTCCCGTTTCCAGGATTTCATGCGAGTTAAACGATTCAGAGGCGTTTCGCCTTTTGTTTTTCAGGATCATGAGCGTCACCCAAAACTATAAAATTAGGTCGCTTATGCTGAACTCATTCAGGGTTGGAAAGGCAACACAGCTGCGTTATCCAGTGCCACGCAGGACGAGACTCAGTTTCGTGACCACAAAATTACAGGCTCAGCAACGTTAATATGCGGGTAAACTCGGAACGAAGATGTAACGTAAAGAACAAACAATTTAATTACGTTTGAATGAGTAAAAGTTTTAATTTTGCATCAACTGTTTTCCTGAAGATTATATTCTACATACGATGCGTATTTGAGTAGTCTATTGCACAGCAATTGGCATCGTATTCGTATGTTTGGACTGTCCCGTTATGAGCGGCGGGCACTCGTTTACTCAAAGTTTCTGTGTCGCCATTTCGAAGGAATGTGAGAACGTTCACGATATACTATGAAAACATGAAACAAAACACCTCTGTTTTGATTCATTACCTCCACGATAGTAACATTTTTTCATCACTTGACACACTGAAAGAAAATGTGCAGCCAACCTTTTCCTGCAATGCAATATCTTATAAGATATAATATGGAGAATTCTATGATTGTTTTAAGGATTCAAGGATTACAAGTTACTTCGGTATGATGACAGGTTTAAAACTTACAGAAATATCACAGTACACAGATAATAGAAACCAAGTCTTTTTCAGCGTGAGTAGTTCTGAAGTCAATATTTCCTACTCAAATATACTAAATACATCAAATAACGAATGATATTAAATAAATTTACATCTACATAAATTTATCAATTAAGTTAGGTCAATTGAAATTCAAGTGATTATGACAATAAACTGTTCACACTGACTTTTAATAAGGGAACGGAGCGAAGAAAATGTCCACCATGGGATTACATATCACATTCACTCATGAAATGCTTAGCACACAAACTTTGAGATCAACAACACATGCGGGACATAACAAGTTAACAATATTTATGGACATATGCGGCACATAACAGGTTAATAATATTTGTGGACATATGTTCGACATACCAGGTTAATAGTATATGAGGACATATGTTGGACATAACAGCTTAACAATATAGGGTGGACATATGTTGGACCGGCTCAACAATAATCTTCTCTACCTGACGATACAAACACAGTTTCTCACCGGCTCAACGATAATCTACTCCATAGGCTGGAGATATGTTGGACATAAGAGGTTAACAACATAGGGTGGAGATATGTTGGACATAACAGATTAACCACAACAACAACTGTTGGACAACACAGACTGCATTTGCGCAGGATAAAAACATTGACATCCGCCATTAAAACGGATTGATAACCGTCAGGTCCCAACACGTACGACAAAACAGGAAATATGCGTACATGAAGCAGCAACTGTTCATGATGCAAATGCAAGGGGAGTCAAATATAATTGGTGAAATTATCTATAACAATGAGGAACAGCATAGATTTGGAGGCGTACATTAGAGACCAATGCACACCAAAAAGCTATGCAGACAAGCTCAAGGGAATTGATGTCCTGGCGGGCAACATGCAATAATGGGCACGGTCTGCCCACAGTGCATTCCTGGCGGGCAACAGGCAATAATGGGCACGGTCTGCACACAGTGCATTCCTGGCGGGCAACAGGCAATAATGGGCACGGTCTGCACACAGTGCATTCCTGGCGGGCAACAGGCAATAATGGGCACGGTCAGCACACAGTGCATTCTTGGCGGGCAACAGGCAATAATGGGCCCGGTCTGCACACAGTGCATTCTTAGCGGGCAACAGGCAATAATAGACCCGGTCTGCTCACAGTGTATTCCTAGCGGGCAACAGGCAATAGGCACGGTCTGCACACAGTGCATTCTTAGCGGGCAACAGGCAATAATGGGCACGGTCTGCACACAGTGTATTCCTTGCGGGCAACAGGTTATGGGCACGGTCAGCACACAGTGCATTCCTGGCGGGCAACAGTCAATAACGGGCACGGTCTGCACAGCGTATCCCTGGCGGGCAACAGGCAATAATGGGCACGGTCTGCACACAGTTTATTCTTGGCGGGCAACAGGCTATGAGCACGGTCAGCACACAGTGCATTCCTGGAAGGGCAACAGGCAATAATGGGCACGGTCTGCACACAGTGCATTCCTAGCAGGCAACAGGCAATAATGGGTACGATCTGCACACCGTGTATTCCTGGCGGGCAACAGGCTATGGGCACGATCTGCACACAGTGCATTCCTGGCGGGCAACAGGCAATAATGGGCACGGCCTGCACACAGTGCATTCCTAGCGGGCAACAGGCAATAATGGGCACGGTCTGCACACAGTGCATTCCTAGCGGGCAACAGGCAATAATGGGCACGGTCTGCACACAGTGCATTCCTAGCGGGCAACAGGCAATAATTGGCACGGTCTGCACACAGTGTATTCCTGGCGGGCAACAGGCAATAATTGGCACGGTCTGCACAGTGTATTCCTGGCGGGCAACAGGCAATAATTGGCACGGTCTGCACACAGTGTATTCCTGGCGGGCAACAGGCAATAATTGGCACGGTCTGCACACAGTGTATTCCTGGCGGGCAACAGGCAATAATGGGCACGGTCTGCACACAGTGCATTCCTAGCGGGCAACAGGCAATGATGGGCACGGTCTGCACAGTGCATTCCTAGCGGGCAACAGGCAATGATGGGCACGGTCTGCACACAGTGCATTTCTAGCGGGCAACAGGCAATGATGGGCACGGTCTGCACACAGTGCATTCCTAGCGGGCAACAGGCAATGATGGGCACGGTATGCACACAGTGCATTCGTGACTGAGTGACTACTCTTAATTGATGCAGAAAAATAAGAGGTTTAGATAAATGAGCAGATTGTAGGTATCCCTCCCACTGATTTTTTTTAACATTGTATTTCCCTCAATATACCCGAACTTACTCATGTGCTGTGCACAGTGTTCAAAATTTCACATCGCAACACGTCAGTTTAAGGAATCAAAATAAGTGGAAACGACCAAGCAAGTGCCACAGGCACGCAGAAGGCAGCTTTCCAAACAAATACAATCATAAACATCCTTTGACATTGGCAAATATGTTTTTCATGGTAAGGAGACCATCTTGGTACTTAAAGAAGTTTGATATGAAATTTTATTCCATCCGTTTTTTCAATGATTCATACCATTTCCACAACAATTCTACACGAAATATTTTATACAAAATCAGATAACTTTACATTGTAGAGAACACAATTCCGACCAAAATGATCTGCCTGCGGGGTGCTGTGGCATCAATGTTTCAATATGGTCTGCCTGCGGGTGCTGTGTCATCAATGTTTCAATATGGTCTGCCTTCAGGTGCTCTGTCATCAACGTTTTAAAATTATATGCCTGCGGGTGCAGTGGCATCAATGTTGTAAAATAGTCTGCCTGCAGGTGCTGTGGCATCAATGTTGTAAAATAGTCTGCCTGCAGGTGCTGTGGCATCAATGTTGTATAGTGGTCTGCCTGCACTTGCTGTGGCATCAATGTTGTATAATGGTCTGCCTGCAGGTGCTGTGGCATCAATGTTGTATAATGGTCTGCCTGCGGGTGCTGTGGCATCAATGTTGTAAAATAGTATGCCTGAGGGTGCTATGGCATCAATGTTGTAGAATGGACTGCCTGCGGGTGCAGTGGCATCAATGTTGTATAATGGTCTGCCTGCGGGTGCTGTGGCATCAATGTTGTAAAATAGTATGCCTGAGGGTGCAGTGGCATCAATGTTATATAATGGTCTGCCTGCGGGTGCTGTGGCATCAATGTTGTATAATGGTCTGCCTGCAGGTGCTGTGGCATAAATGTTGTAAAATGGTCGGCTTGCGGGAGCTGTGACATGATTTTTTTTTAATGGTCTGCCTGCGGGTGCTCACCTTTGCATCTCACCTTTGCAGCCCCCCACAGCCCCAACAGCCCCGCCAACAGGGTACGCAGGCATGGGAGGCAGTACACCTCAGCGCGCCAGCAATCGAAATGAACAGCACTGTACAAGTACTGCAGCAGGACGCTGGTCGGAATGCGCTCAATAGGTCTAAAGAAAACAAAACAATGAAGACAGTCAACAACTGCACACAACCGCTGACAACACAAACAAAGCAACAACATCACATCAAATTTAGTCTAGCAAAACTCATACAACACTGCCCCCAATTCCTCCGCCAGGGCCCTCTTGAAGCCGCGAAGTGAATCACACTGCACCACATCAGCGGGCAGCCGGTTCCAAATTTGCACACAGCGAGAATAAAAGAATCTCCGTTTATAGTCAGTCTGACAGCGAG